>DWJZ01000592.1:0-30364 GCA_018249125.1 Asbolis capucinus
ACAAGCTAACGCTTAGTTTGGGGTCAGATGGCCGTGTGTGAGTTGTCCAAAGATATTTATTATTATTATTTATTATTGAATCCGAAATTAGAACAGATCTTTGAAGGATTTCTCAATTAGGCAACGTACACTGCAAATTATTAATGTCAGTTAATATTCCATCATAATACTAAAGCCGTAATGTACATTAAATTTGATTAAGTGTCGACCTCAATTTGGAAATGAATCAGTGCTCTATATTCTACGCGGCGCGGTAACGAGAATTCGGAATATTAGACATAGTGTATTAATTGAATAACTACTAATAAAAGGTTATCATTTGAAGATATTAAAAATAAAAAAGCCCGTTATAGAGTTATTCGAAAAATAGGTTATCTTTAGGTTTTTCCTCGTCGTTTATTATGCGTACAGCAAAGGATTGGAATAACTTGCCTGCGTCGGTATTTCCGCCCACATATGATATGGAAGTCTTCAAGAGAAGAGTGAATAGGCATTTACTAAGTCAGTGCGCCCAACACCTTAGACATCATCGCCTGTTTCCATCAGGTGGGACCGATGTCAAGCATTAACTTATACTATGTAAAAAAAACCTACTTGATACAACAAAATATGCAACCTAAAATGTACAATAAAAAACCTACACCAAACATAATTCTACCATCGGTCTCATACATACAAATAAGTTGCCCGCGTCTGTGTTCCCGTTCTATTACAATGTTAATTGTAATATGATTGTCTTCAAGTCAGAAGTGAATAGCCTTCTACTAAGTTAGCCCGCTTAACCATTGAAGACTTCATCGCCACTTACCACCAGATGGGATCGTAGTCAAGCCTATGCATTTAAGGTAAATATAATATCCTCATATGCCTCATATGCTATCATATGCCATATGCCACAATGACACACAGCCACACTTATCTACACATATACATAAATACCAGACACACAGACAACAAAGTGTAGCGTACAAATTCTTTCCACAAGCAACTTACCATATCAAAAATCATGTTCTATAGAGACCTTCAAACCAATATCTATGACTCATAAACACACTTTTAATTTGATTAACATCGTAAAAAGTATCGACCCTGATTCCGATATGGGTGAAAATTGATGAGCAGTCCTCTGTATGATGGGCAATATAGTTCGAAACGGCACTCGGCATGATTAGGGCTGCCCTCAACTAAATAACAAATGGACGAGAAATAGGTTATGGCTGTTTAACGCCATGCCATTGAACACGGTTTTCTTTAATCACTTGCCTTTACTTCGCTTCGGAAGGAGATTGGATGAAAATTATACAATAATTCTTCTCATCATATAAGCTACAAATATGCACAATTGTGTATAAAGTGGTCCAGTGATTTCGGAGTTGCCATACGAATTTTAATCTGTTATCTTCCAGGCCCGTAGCTCACATTGTGAGTGGTCACCCGAGTCCAGTAACGAAACAGGTTGTAATGATAAAGAAGTGGGAAGAAAGACGAACATAATATTATAAACATTCAAAACATAAAACCCAAAACATTTCTCACGCGAAAATAACAATAATATATTCGACAAAGTCCCAGATCGCGTCCAAAGAGTATCCATCAGATAACATTTAATTCTATGTAAATTTTGTTAGGGAAGTTAGCTCTTGTTATTCACAAATATTTGGTGGAACTTTCCGTATCAAGGGCTTCGTATAAAGTCATTATCATAACTTTGTTTTGACGATTTGTAAGTCAATTTTACGATCGTTTTTCTCTTGGATGACTTTCGATGAAAATTTGTTGTTGTAGAAGTGGGACAATCTGATATATAACTCGATTAACATTTTAACAACCGACACAGTAAGTGAAATAAGTTAAATTTACGTGTCCTAAGGCCTACGACGTATCTAACGATAACAATCGGCACCGTCGGCTTTGCGTGCCCTCCGAAGCACGGAAGCGCTGATAAAATTTTTGTCTCTAGCTACCACTGCGCGCGGAACAAGGGACCGGCCTAGGAACGTTTCCAACTACCTTTACTACAATATCATGAAACTTGAATGTAATTAGTAACGTCAGTGTGAACTAGGGTTGCCAACCGTACTATATTATATAGTATTGTGCTGTATTTCAGGACTACATACTATATACTGTTCAAGAAATATATACTACGCGAAAATACTATATTTCAGTACAAAATAACAATGTCTATATTTTGCAACATTAAAATTAATAAAAAAACATTCCACAATTTTTTAACGTGTCCTTTGTTCGACTGCCGCAAAACAAAAAAATATATAAAAAAAACAAATGAGTTACAAATGTAACTATTTTTTATTCTCTCTTCTCTTATTTTTTGGAACGTCCTATATTTTTATGTTTTTTTTGGAAAAGTAACATATTCAAACAAAAAAAAGTTAGCAACCCTAGTGCGAACGTCCCAAACAGTCTTAAGTATAGCGATTCCTATTGTTTTCAGAGTTAATGAAATTATCAAAGATTCAAATTATTGCAATTACCGAGGCATTTAATTAACATTTACCGTTCTTTCAACTGTCGATAAAAACCCAATTTTAAACATTTCCACTGTATCTTTCAGCCACATATTATTAAAGATGGGTTTTAAAACGCGTCATCATTTAACTCAGTAAAATTTTTCGGCGTGAACAAATTAATGAATGAATGACACCGCGCTTCCTTCACGTCGTTCATTCACTTAATCTAATTACTCGGGAAACATGTGAATGAATTAAGGGAGAATGAATTGCTTTTTCATACGTTTTTTTATTTTCATTCCTTTTGCTCGTGCTATATAATTAAAAGGGTGTGATTTGAATAAATTTAATGCATATCGATTAAGGACGGTTTCGATTTTAAAATTAGATTATAAAAATGACTACATAGCTGTGTAGAAACCCATTATATTTCTGTCATAGCATTGACTTAATTGACCTTATATTAGATATAACGCATAATGTATCGGCCAACATTTGGAATTTGCTATATGACCAGGTTACGCCAGCGGCTTCACCCGCATGGTACGTGGATAATAAAAACCGGGCCCCTTTAATAAATATTATATATTATAGTATTTGTTATAGCAGCAACAGAAATACATCCATCTGTGAAAATTTCAACTGCCCAATCATAGTTAGACGACACGAATAGACTGACGGACGGACAGCGTAGTCTTAGTAGAAAGATCCCGTTTTAACCCTTTGAAAATGGAACCCCAAAAAAGTAGCCTTTATTATTCCAGGCCATCTATATCCCTGACAAAGTTTATTCGAATCCGTTCATTACTTTTTGAGTGAATAAGTAACAAACATCCATGCATCCTCTCAAATCGCATCGATAATATAAGCAGCATTTAACAAAGATATCATACACACATCACAAGCGACATTTGACACCAATAATCCAATTTATAAGACGAGCTGGAAGCGTCGTAAATTGTCCTCGAACTTCACTAAACCCTTAACTTCCACCCTGACCCAGTTGTAGGCATTAAAAACTTCGCTTGTTTTATGACGTCACGGTTTCTTGTTAAGCCTAATTAACTGGAGCTTGAGAATTTCGTTCGCATAAATTTTAATTTCGGCCATCTCAAGTTACTGTGAAGATGTTTTATATGTAAAGCGAAATGTAAGAATGTGTTATGTAATTTCATTAATAATTAAAATAAAATAAATATTTACATGCTAATTAAAATAAATATAAAAAAGTGGTGCCCTTGCCTTGCCCTTGGATACCCCAAGACGCTGGCAGTGTCTTCTCTCTGTATAGCGATACTTATACTAAAAAGCTGCCAGCTCTGGGGCTGTTTATATAATAATGTCTTATTAAGAAGTACTGAGTTTTACAGAAAATCTATGCTAATATCCAGAAATTAATACTAATATTATAAAGCTAAAGAATTTATCTGTTTAAAATCGCTAATCTCGGAAACTACCGGTTCGATTTCAAAAATATTTTTGTGTTGGATAGTCCATTTACCGAGAAAAGTTATTGGCTATAAACGATCACGTTACAAACAAAATAATACGTGATTTTCGAAACTCAATTCATTATAGACTGTGTACATTACGCTATGTTAAATCGTGACTACCCGTAACATACCATAATTAATCAATATCTACTATTTACAATATCTTATATACAATTTTTGTTAATTGTGGTAAAAGTGTGCATAAATTACACAAAAAAATACAAAATGCATTGTTTGCTAAAGTGATTAAACAGAAAAGACATAAATCCATCAGCATCAGACCAGAGGTTATCTGTAAGTCGTCAGGGTTTTATTAACCAAATCAAACCACCATGTAACCCGATCTTGAACCAATCAGTCAGATATTTCATCACTTACTAACAAACCAAAAACCGTAAAGACACCGTTAAATAAATCACGTATCAATCGAGCTCCGATGACCGGTGACAATTGACAAAGAATGCTCGTAAAGTCAATTGGACGTCCTCAGGCTACGGTTCTCAAAGTTCACTTGATATAAAGGACACCATCTTTAAACTAATTGAGTCTTTGGGTTTCCTAGATTAAAAGCGGTTGCCAGGGTTTTGGTACAATAAAATACGTTAATATCCACATTTTAATTCTGAAAGAAAGAACGAAAAGTCTCTTCTCTCCGAAAAGTTAGAAGTGCGTGTCCTAGAATTTGAACCAGACCCCGCGAGTAGGAGGCCGAATTTTTAACCACTAGGCTATCACCGCTTGATTTATAAACTTAAAAATACTAAAATTTTGTGAGGACGGATGGATGTTTGTTACACTCTCGCGCAAATAGTACTGAACCGATTGTGATGAAATTTGGCAGAGAGATAGATTATAGTCTGGAATAATAAAAAGATTATTAATTAACTACGCTGGCAAAGCCGTGGACGCGAACTAGTTGAAAATAATAATGGAACTCTAAAAAATCATTGGTATTATATATAAAACAAATAATTTTAGCCTTTTTATATAACTACTTCCGTTTTCATACACTATTTCGATCTCACCACGCCAAAATTTCAAAAACACTAGAACTTATTTAAAAGCACCCATTATCCAAGACAGATGTTCATCAGTCGTGTAAATAGGTATTTGGCTAAGCAAGGAATCGAACCTGGGGAACGCTCGCTTACAAGGTCATAACAACAATCCATTAATGCTAAAATCATAGGTAAGAAAAATATGAGAATGTAATATTTATTTACTTTGCATTGAGTGTGGTTCAGTTTATAGCAATTATTTCAGCTATCGCCTAGTTATGATGGCGCTACATGTATTAAAATTATGCTTTTACATCAAAACATTTATAAAAAAAAAAAATTACAAGTCGACGTGGAAGTAATAAACGACACAAAAAAATTCAACATTTAAAAATGGAAAACGATTCCCGGGGCGATAAGCTAATAGAGTCTAAAGCAAAAGTACCCAACTCAACATTACGGAAAACTCCCAGCTCCGCCAGTTTACGACCTTAATCACTTAACACACTTCCTCTCAGTCTTAATTCTTCCTGTTTTATTGCACTAACACAGCATAATTACTGAAAATTACATTTAAAAATAAAAATGCAATGTTTATTACCTTGAAATGGATGTAGTTCAATTTCATTCAAGATGGAAATACCAAGTTTCAGCGATTTGCAAATTACGATATTGCTAAGTTTAATGAGGCATTAACTGAGTCTAATTACAATATTTTACATCAAAAATCTATAATAAAAATAATATTAAAAGCATTTATATCAGGCGACGTGGAAGTTATGAACGACACAAAAAGTTTACCATTTAAAAATGGAAAACGATTCTGACGGCTTTAATCGTTAATATAAGAATAGGAAATTTTAATGCGACTAAATAAGTGTTTAAGCGTTTATTACTTACTTTAATGACAAGAAAACTACCCATTTTTTTATTCTATTCTCATTTACTCTTCATCCAAAGGTTGTCTGGAAGAAATCGCAGCTTAGCGATAAGACTGCATGCTGTACGTTGTCTATTTAAAACTTGTTTTGTACTAAATTGTTTTTTTTGGAAGGTATACAATAAAAAACAAAATCACTCAAAGTTCTCTTAAACCATGGGTTCCATTTTCAAAATCCCAGCACTTCTAAATCCGAGCCAGTGAACACTGAAGATGAACTGCTGTATGAATAATACAGTCGTTCATGAGGTGATGTATGGATACAAATGGTTTTCCGGGTTGTCCTGTTCATGTTTTATGGGAAGGTATATAATTTATATTGTATAACTATATTTTACCGCACAGACAACATCACATATATACGTGGTGTAACTTCTGAGAGTACTCCATAAAGTTCTCGTAAGTCTGTGAAGTCCACCAATCGGCACTTGGACTGGTGGACCACGGCCTGTACCCCTCACATTGGGGAGACCCAAGCCCAGCAGTGGGACAATTATAGGTTGCAATGACTTGTATATATTTAAAATGTTTAGTAAAAATGGCAATATACGTTCAATATCTGCAACCAAGAAACCTTACGAATAAGACCAATACAGAATTAACACACTTATTATCTCACTACACAATAACTAAATTGGCTTGACATTAATATAAAAGATTGGACCTGATTATTGTTGTACTAACCAGTGATGGCTTAGGAGTTTTAAAGTTGATTTTCGAAAAGGTCTAGGTTCGAATCCTCCTCGTTCAGCGTATAAATTTTTTTATACTTAAATTTATCCATTTTATTTATCCTTATTGACATTTTAGGCCTCTCGAGTATGAGAAAGGACCGGTGCTCAGTAATGGGCCACTAATTGGTTGAATCCCATTAATATTTGAAAGTTACATGTAAAAAAAAAATATTATCTAAAAACATAGTATCGGCGTAAGCTACTACTATAACAGCTTTAAGAATTGCTTGTAACTACATATGTATATACAATTTGAGAATTAGATTAATACTGTGTTAGTTAATGTTAAGTAAAGAACTCACTGTTTGTCCAATGTTCGGTTCTCGTCTAAGACAGAATAGCAAATTCATACTTTCGAATATGAATCGACATTTCTAAAAATCCTAGCTAAGTGTGGTAGCGTGTGTGTGTGTGTTTTAAAATATTTGAACATGTATGTCATATGATAGTTAAGGATCATTTATAGATCTCTCTGGTAGTTCGCATGTGATATTTGAAACTTTGAGCAGCGCTGGTTCCTCAAGTGCGACACGCTAGCAATTGGTCGGAACGGGCCGTTCCAGCACGCCTAATCGACGGGGTCATTGTCCTTTTATCAGTAAGCGATAATATCTTTTATCTATATGTACACCGGACAAAGTTGTAACTAATGTTTGAACATATACATATATTTCTGTACTAATATTATAAAGAGAAAGGATTTGATTGTTTTACTACACTTTTACTAGGAGCATTAATATCTACAAATTAGTCCACTACATGTCAAACTGTTACAGTTATGGTGCAATAACTACTTTTTTTGGTTCTTCCGAAGCTAAGCGAGGGCAGTTTCTAATTAAAGATAAACATTAAAAACGTTAATATCTTTTCACTAAAATTACTTTTGTCACGAGTGGCACTGACCACACAAATAATAACAACCATGACATAAAATTTAAGCATTCATAGCCCGGCGGCTTATTTTGATTGAAAGCGAATGAAACATAATGATATCAATTTGAATAGTTAGTAATATAAATAATACTTAAAAGTTAAATACATATATATAATGATAATAGTGTAAAATAAATAAATTCGCAACACATGGCGCTGTTCTAGTGAGTAGATACCTCACAACCTGATCAAAATAACATATTAACATTATTATTCGTAATATTAAATAAATGGACATCATTGTGTTGACTAATCAGACTAAAATGACTAATGTCGACTAATGAAAACTGACGATTTATTGAATAAAGACTAAATAACTGTATCTTTCTGGAATTTGCTACACCCTTAACCAGGGTAATGTAATATTTAATGTTACAGTTGCAAATGATAAATAAATAAATAAATAAAATTTTGCAACAGCAGAGGGTAGGCGGATGGGCGTACGCTACTGGCAGAAATTATTAGCGGTATCATCCTGCGAAGGGCCAACGATGCTACCGGTTTCAGTTATCGTTAGATAGCAATCGTTATGTCATGTCGGATGCCTTTGCTTGGATTGCCCATTAACCGCTCCACCAATACGCATTGAGTAGGGTGGTGGAGATATGCTGATATACCCCCAAGCTATGAGCAGAATCCCTCGGCTAGATGTGGGCCATGAATGAGTTGAAGCCACGTAACATTCATTCATTTGTTATTTTTCATCAAATGTATGAATTCAACTCAATCTCATCTTCATACAGAGGCCGATCTCCGGAAATCATAAAAAACCTACAAGACCCTACTTTCAAGTTTAACTTGTATTCAGAAGTCATTTCTTTTTACCTAGTAAGGTTAACTAAGCTAGCACTTGACTTCCATCCCACCTTAGTAAGAGGCGATGCAGTCCTCAATAGTAAAGGAAGAAGAAGAAGGAAGAAAAATATTTATTCCATAATAATAGCTGCAAACAACCTTAACAATCTACATATGTATGATTTTAAACTCTATCCATCGTGGACTGTGTACATTATGCTATGAGAAACAATTTCTCATCGCCACCGCAGTTCAGCTGTGTCGAAATATCGGCGCGAAAAACATATATCGTGAGTTCCAGTAACAGCATAAAGTAACATATTTAGATGCATACATTTTATTTATTATATTACATATTGTTACATAGCTTATTAGGTATATTATTAATAATTATATATCACACAGTACTAACATTAACCTATACAATACAAGTTGCAGCGAAAACTAATGGAAAAGGGCCGCACTCAGCGGACTTATTTAGTAAAAGCCTATTCACTCTTGACTTGAAGATATTTACAATTTAATCGAACGGTAATATCGACGCGGCGAGTTATTCCAGTTCTAATTTTTGACTGAATACCCTAAAACTAACGAGCAAAGCCGAAAGTAAAAAAAAATATAAAATAAATCATTAAGCGACGACAAGATGATACCATATTGATTAAAATTATTCAAACAGGCACATAGACTACATTAAAATATTTCATATATTAGAAGTAATGTTAGACCTTGAATTATCGTCCATTCGTTAGAAAGTCATTCAAGTTTATAATGACGATAGAACAAATATATATAGAAGAGATGAGGAAGAACTGTAGTTACATTAAAATACTTAAAAATTGTCCAAAACGGTGCCAATAACAGTACACAAACAACACCCAGAAACCAAGTACAAACACTCTTGTGTAATCTGTGCTGGTTTTTTTAATGGGGTTGGTTGTAGTGGTTGTTGGTACCTGATGGTAAGTGATCACCGCCGCTCATGAACATTAACCAGACCGGGGTGTTACTGACTCGTTGCCAGGAAGAAAGTAATAGACCCGCACAAGCAGAGAAAAGAAAAAACACGGGAAGCAGTAAATTACTGAAGCAACCGGAATCAATAATAAAATCTTATATTACGAGTACATTTTCCATTTTCATACTCGTATCTTTATCTGAATATTCATCCTCCAGGTTTAAATATGAGAAAGAAATCGAGACCAAATAAGAGATCAGGGAACCAAATCGATAAACACGCTTGATGCAGTCGTAAACAGCTAATACTAAGACGGCGAGTGACGTTCGGGTGTCTTCCTGCCTCGCCTCATCTACTTCATTTTGGAATTATTTCAGCGCACGCGATTGCTGTCTGGCCTTTTTAGGTATCATTTTAAAGACCCCTGTAACTTTCTTCTTGTGTGACCTTTTTTGTTTAAAAGGAGTACCAGGAGTTTCTTCCTTCGACTTTTGTTTCTTCTGGCCTACACTAGGTTACTTAGGCTAAGCAATATTGTAATATTCTAGCAAAGCCCATGACCTGTAGATAGGAATTGTCTAACAAGACTTTAGGCAATACTACGGGGTTGGTTAAGGATTTTAAATCCGTAACCAATTCTAAGGTATCTTAATAAGAATGTATGAATATTGTTTATGTAATCTTCTGACTTTCATTAAGAGAACTCGATGTTCCTATGATGAAATAAAATATTTTGACTTTTGACTTTACTAATTACCATTTCGACTTCTTGCCCACGCTACTTATAGTGCCACACCACTTCTACACCTTCATTCATCTTTGCGCCACGTCAATAAAACCCGAAACTAATAAATACCCTACTGTAATTGTATATTATTATTCCAACGTAAACATTTGTTTTAAGATAAACGGTTGGTTAGGCATCGTTGGTAAGTGAATGTTTATCAGTGTTTAAATTATGAATAATGGTCGGTAGAGGGAGATAGAGGATCCGTCTCTTTCTGACGCAAGACAGAAATGTAAAGGCATTAAAATATATAGGAACAATTCAGCATTCGAAATACTGTCAGAATAAAATCTATCTTATGTGAATTTCTGTTAAGTTAAAAGACTGGAATAAATTTCCCCTGTCGATGTTCCTATTTGATTACAATGTAAATTTCTTTACATTACAATATAAAGTTAGTGCGCATTACCATCAAAGACTTCATCGCCACTTACCATCAGGTGGGATCGTAGTCAAGCGCTAATTTATTTATGGTCAAAAAAACCCGATTTAAAAATAGCCAAATCATGTTAGGGGAACTTACAACCAGAATATAATCTACCCTACGTTCATTTCCTGGATGAAGTCTATCTGTGTGCCAAGTTTTACCTTAATACATTCAACGCTTAGTACGTGAAGTAAATACAAACATCCAAACATTTCCACAAACTTTCACATTTATAATATTAGCAGGAACAAAAACATGCATTACAGTGCATTGGTCGAACTCATACCTAGTATATATTTCAATATATATTTCATCGATAAAACATTTGAAAATACCTGAATGTAATATACAATATAATTTATCATTGGATCGAGTAATTAAATAACACTCAAAAAAGATAATTTTATCTTATGGGATACTTTTATCTTATCGTGACATAAACTTTAACCTAAATGTACATACGTGCGGGAACTGCCACTAACATATGCAATCCAATTTAGATTATTTTCACTGCCCGAAATGGAGAATCCGTGTTATAAAACTGGATCTTAATTATTTTTTAAAGTTGCAAACTTTTCGAATTAAAGTTACAACATTAGTGATGGGAACTTGCACTATCGATAACACTTTACGATGATAGTAGAACGACATTTTGAGAGACAATATTTTGTTAAATAAAAATGTAAATCGATCGACTTGTTTTATATTATGTATTTCGCGGCATCCGGAAGTTACACCATGTTTTTTTTGTTTTAGAAAATATCAAGAAATGTACTTAATACTTGTTATATTATTGACATCTTTACATGGATTTACCTTTAAAAATATGTCTAATATAAAGTAAACTAATTGTAACGTAAAATAAAAAAATGTGTAAAATTATTCTAATAAAAAAATCCGTGCTTAAAATATATCCACGCCAAGAACTTAATGAATCACATTCAAAAACACAACGAGAAGTCAAAAGATAAAATCCGTTTTGATTATTAAATATGGAAACACTGGAAGAAGTTCCCAGCGAATGAATTTATCATTTCGCTAAACTTTTCAAAGATCATATTTTATGCATAAAATTAACGTTCTTTGTAATATGCATATTCGTTGGCTCTGATTTTTAATTCGATATTAAAGCTTAATTTAATGCAGAAGTATCTTCTGAAAAAGAGATTTTATATAATAACTTTAAAATACAAAAAACACATGGAGTATCTTCTGGAGAAGGGTTTAGGTAAAATCGCTTTATTAGACAAAAAATATACCTTTTTTGTCTTCTATAAATAGATGGCGTGATAGTATGAACGTCACTAGCTAGGCTCCATTATAATACAAATCAGTCAATGCTAAGAGACCTCACATACAGACGATATGTTCTGACACTCCAGGATACATAGTAACCTTAACCCAAGAATATAGATTCACCTATCATATTTTCACATATATGCCTGGGAATTGCAATTGAATCTGCTTGCTTCGTAGACAGCTTTAAAGTACAAAAAAAATAATTAAATTATCACTATTTTATATTTTATGCTAAAATACGAAAAGTATGTATTTGAACTCGAGAAAAATAAGATCATCAATGAATGTAGGTAGGTGTGAAGAAAATTTAAAAGAATTGAATTAATTATTTTGTTATTAAGTCGATTATAAGGTACGTACAGGACTCAGTTCCAAAGTTAAACACTACATAACACAAGCAAGGTATACAATATGTATTAACATCGTATGAAACTATCAAAATATCATGCACCTTTGAAATTACCGAAACGCCAAGCGCATAGCACAAAGTTTTCACACGAACACTTGCTAGTTCAGAAGTTGTTCAACAAACTGGCAGCACTTGAGGATTGCTGCAACATTAGTTGCGTGTAATTAGTGAGAACTAAGCGACCCAGTCCAGGTCAGCTGGAACTGCTTTAATGTAATATTATCCGCTTGGAAGCACTTTCAATGTTCGCAATTATGCTTAGAGGAAATAGAATTCTTTACCAATATTATCAATGTGTCTTCTCTCTGTTTTCCCTCAATCTCTTACTGTGTGTTATGGTTTCAAGCCTAAGCTTTACTCTTTATAACTCGTCATTTATTTATGGCAAATACTGGAGCTCGCCCGCGGCTTCGCCTGTGTTTTATTATATTGATCCTATCTTATCCTGTGTGTTAATCCAGACTACCTCTGTGCTAAATTTCATTCAGATTCGTTCAGCAGTTTTTGCATGAAGGAATGACAAAGTGACAAGTAACGTGTGGATGGATACATCCATCCAACTTCAAAAACTTTCCCATAAATAACATTAGGACAGTACGTAAAAACATTTTAAGTTTTTCGTGTCATAAGCAAGTGACATTTGTTTTTGGACATTCGGATTTTGGCACTATTACAAAAGCGTAGAATGCGGATAGGATTCAAATCCTTCGAAAAATAAACTGATAGACACCAACACACTATCGTTAAAACCATACAAAAAAACCTAAAATCCTAACCGCTCAAAAAGTCAATTTGGGTTAATCTGCAATATGCTACGAGCTCACAGTGATTTCGTATTTTCTGAATCCTAAAATAAAATATGACATGTTCCTGCTAAAAAATATGCAGATTTCGAGAGTGGCTCCGAAATAATGCTGCAAATTTGGAATTCAAATTGAAATGGGATGTCACATGCCCGCGAAACAATTACTCACCCATTCACTCATTCGTTCATTTATATCATTCTCATTCGCAAGTGGCGTAAAAAGTTGTTACGCCGGAAAGTTTTGGAATTACCCACAAGAGAATTGGGTTATTGATGTTCATTGTTGTTTTTAATTTCTGCAAAGTTCCTATTTGACTGCGCTGTCTCGTAATTTATCTCGTGACGAAGCCAACGTACTGACAGAAGAACTTCTTGCGGCTTTTAGAAAGAAGAAATGACTTCAAATACTAATGAAATGGAAAAACATTGTAAAACCCATTCATGTAGATTTAGAAACAATACTATTTTATACTTTTATTTCATTCAAAATTAATCTAAAACAATTTTTTTAATAAAAAAAGTCACTTGCTTCGGTGAAGGCAAACATAGTGGCGAAACCTGTACTCCTAAGAGTTACCTATAAAGTGTGTGAAACCTACCGATTCTAATTGGCCAACGTGGTGGAGTATGGTTTGTACCCTGAACATTGTCAGAGGAGGCCCGAGTCCAGCAGTGGGGCCTCCCGTTCGTTCTAATGTTCAAACGGTTATGCCATAACAGATTTAGAATATACCTGCTATAATTGTTACTAAAAGATAATAATTAATGTATCCAACGTACGGACTGCCAATGACTATTAATTGAATACATATAAATTATATTTTCATAAACTCACACTAATAATATATTATCTAACAATATGTCATTTTTAAAAACAATAGCGATGTGACATAACGACTATCGATAAAACCGATACCATAATAAAATGTGATAGGTTAATAAATATTAGGGAATACGTCTTCTTTGTTAATGCCGACCCCAATACATCATCGATAAATGGCTTGTTGACGTATAAACGTTTGACGATGGGTGTTCGGAGGAAACAGAAGAGATTGAGTGGAAAAACAACGGTGAGTAATGTACGTGACATTTGTGGTAATTGAAGATTATATGTCACATAAATTGTCAATTTATCATTGCATATAAACCTCGCGCATAAGAAGGCAGTGTCAGCTTTAACTTATTATAGCCCACTACTAAGCACACGTCTCTCCTTGTCACTGAAGAGGCATAATTCCAATACCCTCCTTCAGTACGAATTAACCCAACTATTAATGGTAGTCAATTACTGTTATTTTATATGCCCGTGCCCTTCCAATACATGAGCTCAATATTTTTTGCCACTAAACTTTCGCTCTGTCACCTACTAACCTCGCTCAGTATTGTTTATGATGACTGGGGCCACAGCCGAACAGTAGGTTTAAAAAAGATATAATATCAAGTTTATTTTACAAATTACACAAAATATTTCAACCGTGACGGGTTATAACGATTTTTGTATTACACATATATTATAATTACGTAAAAATCGGTTTACCCCTTATTCGTGAAAATGAATTGAAATATTCGAATAACCAGCGATAATGATACAAATATCACTAAATCAATCAACACCATTAATTAGCATTAAATAATTTATAGGTTTACGTTAGAGTATTTATCGTTTTCATCGATAATATTACGAAATCACTTCGACGACCATCACTATGCTAATAAAAGAATCGATTTGCATGAAACAAATCTGTTGCCCACCAATTATTGTTATTGGCGATTAATTAAAATGGACGACTCTTCGAGTGGGGTCTACGGAATGTTCTCGAGTTCCTTGGGCGTGTAATAAAAACCTTTCGATTAAATTTAATACCAATCTTCATCTGACTAAAACTCTCAGCTACCTACAGGAAGAGCGGGGGGAGGCCTCCTCAATAACGTGATCATATTAAAGGAATATTATTGGATAGAAGCCCACAAAAAAAAATCCTACAAATATTACTACTTAACCGTCAATATTTCATAGGACGGACGGCGGTAAATACAGGTAGTCAAATGGAGGCCATGATTCGGTAAAAGGAACACAGGGTGCTGTCCGATTATGTGGACAGCCGACCTAAAGCAATACGGGACGGAGCGGCGAAATTTGGGGGAGGCCTACGTCGAACAGTAAAAGAAGAAAGGCTGATGGATAGACGGATGAACTCTACAGACAGTTAATCTAGGATATCTTTCGTTATTCTATCAATTATTCTCTACTAAGTTGGCCAGTCCAAGTATTAACCAAAGCATGGAAGTAAGAGACAAGGAGTGTCAAAGTGAGGGCTCGATTGGGATCATAACCATATCACATTCATAACTCAGAACTATTGAGAGGCCCGTTGGTCTAGTGGTTAGTGAACCTAACTGCTACACCTAAGGTCGTGGGTTCGATTCCCACCCAGGTCAAACTTTTCTATGATGAGCAGGAATGTTTGTCCTGTGTGTCCGAGTGTAAATATCTATATAAGTATGTATCTAAAAATATATATGTCTGTTTATCAGTTGTCTGACCACCATTGTACAAGCTAATACTTAGTTTGGGGTCAGATGGCCGTGTGTGAGATGTCCCAAGATATTTATTTATTATTACATTTTAAGGCCCATTGATCTAATATTTTGCCAGAAACCGCTGGTTCCAGCTGCATCATTCGTAAGTTAATTAATCGATACTGTTTGCACACCTTAATATAAGGTCGATTGATCTAATGTTTTACTAAAAACAACTCGTTCCAGCTGCATCACTCGTTAATAACTAAGCGATGCTAATCGCACACCGGTCTAATATAAGGTCGATTGATCTAATGTTATATCGAAAACAATTGATACATTCGTTATCTAGACGATAAACCTATCCAGATGGTAAGATAGTAAATGCCTGGAACTCATTTGCAATAATTACTAGAGATAAAACAGTCAATTTAATATGGAACCAATGTTTAAATTTGGCACAAAGCCCCGTCTTCATCGAACCTGCAAGCTTTGCCAATACCGGTCCGAGCGTCTCTTTAAATTACCACGCGCTACCACACATGTAGGAGTAGGTTTATATCGAATTCCGTTACGAAATAATTGATTATAATACTTGGTTTATGTAACTGTGTTTGTAGTTTTGTGGCGCCTGTGATGATATATAACATTATTATATGTACAAGTCACTACGGCATTATCTGAGTGCGAACTCGTTTTGTCCTTGACACCTCTGTAACTGCAACTCTAGAACATTGTATTACAAGTACTTATTATTTTATAAGCTTTGTAATTCTTTATTTTAATTTTAATTAATGTTTGTGAGGTACTTGGGTAAAATAAACGTCTCCTTTCTTACTATTATTATAAATTCGAAAGTAGCTCAGTCTGTCAGTAACTTATTCACGTTTAAACTACCTTCATTTCATACCAAACGAATCAACTAAGAAACTTTAAAGTATATAGTAAACTAGTAAATATTGCTGGTGAGCTAGGAAGTTCCTTTCACAACTTACCACAAAAAAACATTTTTAACAACCGCTTATATAAATATCTTTGGACAACTCATAATTTGTCACGCCCTAGTCGGGAATTGAATTTTATCTATTTGTGAAACCCGTCCAGCCGGCTACCCCTCTCTTGTTTGAATCAGCCGCCAAACGAAAAGGCATTTTCCGGCTGGGGGCTTGAGAGTCAATTCTCTTTTTCTCGCCAGTACAGTCATCATCAGTGATCCTTCTCCCCATTCTTCTGTCACCCATCCTGAAGGGGTATTTTGTTGGTGTGTCTGAGGCCTCTGGGGTGACTGGGGACACTGAGGTGTCTGGGGTTCGTTTCTTTGTCTTCCCAGCGCGCGCGACTCTGCTAATTCCTTCGAGGCAGGCAATACGATAGTGACACCTCATTATTGTTAATTGCCGCGGTTCATTGACCATCAGGTGACCCGTCAGCTCGTGCGCCTGCTTACAACATAAAAAAACTACCAACTATGCTATAAGACTTGTATTATTACATCACTTATAATATAAAAGTGGGTCTTCTTCGTCAAAATCACAAAAACCTAGTTATGACATTTTAATGAGTTCAACTCAAAGCTTATTAAAACCTTGAGCCAGTTAAAATACACGCTGACGTTCAGTTAAGAGGATCTCTTAACTAAATAGCTAGTTTATAATTTACCAGCTCTAACAACACCGAAATATACGATATCTAGTTTGAGCCCGCGGTGTCGCTCGCCTAGATAATAATAACTAGACCCCACATCGAGTCGGAAGAACTGGTGGACCGCTTAAAAGAATGGGTGTCCGTTTTTTATCGATAGAAAACAATCGTTACACTTTGACGAAGGCCGCTGGGCGTGATAAAAACTTCATCACTCGGCGCCACAGACGCCATCACGATGTTTCCAAAATCTGCGATTTTACCTGAAACAATAATAAATTAAAAATTAAAAGTCTAATTTTACCATTCAAAATGATATATAATACGCAGAATGCTTACTAATATGATAAATACGAAAATATCCATCTATCTGTTACGTTTTCACGTCTAAAACACTGAACCTATTTAGATGCACTGGTACAGCCATAGACCAGAACTTCAGAATGAGCTTAGTCTACTTCTTGTCGCGAAAAAGAGTTGAAGAAGTTAAGGAGGGATTTAATAAATAAGTGCTTATGAAATTAGTTACGATTGCATATTTAAAATGAAATTTAAAGAAATTCTATTTATAGACAAATCCAAAAAACATTGTTTTGGTCTCTATATCGATTACAAAGCCTCCCTGCATCAAAATTAAAAAAATATATATTTAATGTACAGAATTGACCCCGTTACAGTTTTATTATTAATATATGTAGATATCGATAGAAAAAAACGGAAAAGTCCCAACTACATATGTTTCCAAATTTAAATTATTTAATTATCGATTTACTTGTTCGTTACATAACTAATATCAATTAACATATCTCACACTAGATGACGCAGTAAACTTCCTTTACCTATAATAGAGTGAACGGCGGAACAAGAATGAATGAACTGGCAAATACTTCCCCTCCGTTCAATGGAGTACACCAGTACAAAATTAAATTTCTTCCATCACACAATAAGAAACGTGATTCATGAAAAGTTTCAATGAAATTAATACTGACGGGTATATCTTAGAAATTCGTTTTATATAAGTGTCATATATTTTTATACATACATTCGTTTAATATAAGTGTCATATATTTTTATACATACATTCGTTTAATATAAGTGTCATATATCTTTATATATACATTCGTTTAATATAAGTGTCATATATTTTTATACATATGTACATTACATAGAGGATTTATTGTTTATCTCTCACAAGGCCGGCCTTGAGTTTGAATCCTGCGACCTCTAACCTGGTTGGCAGGAGTGAACGCTAGTGGACGAAATTCTTGAGCGCTTCCGTGCCTCTGAGGGAACGGAACGACTCGATCTTAGTTATTGTTGTAAAATAATAGACGATTAATCGTACTTCAAACATGTGCTGAGGAGTTTCTTTCGCCGTTTCTTCTCCTCAAAATAGCACCTTTCCGAAACAATGGTAGATAAAAAAATGTTGATGCTCATAAGTATATTTTTGATACCTATGTGAATAAAAGAATTTTGACTTTGAAAGAACTAAAACTTGGTTTGAACTGAATCAGCAGTTCATTATTTTTAGTAGAGATGATTGGTGGTGATGATTTTAGCAATTGCAAATATTTAAAAAAACTTTTAAATTCGAGATCCAGCAACAGGCGTATTGGGCGGCCTAGAATTCCAACCCTAATAATCCCATGCTGACCCGGATGTCGTAAGAGGCGACGTAAATCTAGCAGCTCGGTGGTAGGGCCTTGCTGAAGGATTATTATCTTTTTGTGAAGCCCGTCTGGCTACCATCCACTTGCTCCACCCAACCGCCGAACGATTCTTCGTATCGGCTGGGGATTTGAGAACCAGTTCTCTCATTTTCACCCCCGTTCTTCAAACACCCTCCTTCCCTCTATTTATCTACAGTGTTATATTTACAGTGTAAGAACGAACATATGACTGAAGAATAGAAATCTAATAATAGGATTTCTAAAAATAAAAATGGACCCTAAATATAAAATTAACACACCAACGAAATATGACTGAAGAGTGGAAATCTAATAATAGGATTTCTAAAAATAAAAATGGACCCTAAATATAAAATAAACACACCAACGAAACGACACAACAATAATAGCAATTCGCAACAAAGTAACGTCGACGCAAAAAATAACAACAAACTCAAATCAGAAAGTGTATTGAAAATCGCGAATACACTCACAAAGAAAAGATAGTGAGGAGACAGGGGAAAAACGCGACGCTTGATAAATAGGACGCTCTAACGGGAATATTGGGTTACAAAATCGACCTTTTGTCACCGTATTAGGGCGAATGCCACAATGGGGGCAAATTTTCTCACCTGCCTTTCTATTCCCAATCGAGGCTCGGGCCAATATACTTCATATTGGCCTATTACTTAGTGATATTTCGTGTCCCGTTCTTTCTGTCGTAAATCATGATTTTATTGGGATATCACAAAATGTTGGCCAAATGTGAGAACTGCCATACACGAATGACCGTGCATTATTTGTTAATCATATTATATCAGGAAACTCTTTAATTTTTGACTTCATTTTATTTCAATTAAAACATTAACTAACAAGATACATTAAAATAAAAATGTTGTTAAATCGTAAGAGGCAGGAATATTTTATTTTAGTGATCGACAGTACTTAAAATTAATGATAACGCTGAAGATAATTATTTATCTCAGATTTAAATCAATATTATTATATTCTGTTAATTTGCCCGAGTGGTTGAAGTAAACAACGAAACGCGTAAAACAGGCCACAAGAACGCCACTTGGAATGTATTTCGCTCATTGTAATTAGTTTTGTAAATTCACAATACGAGATACACAAATAAACGGACGAGACATTTACTTCAGTACAAAAGTACGTTTCATCATTCATTGTAGATGATTTCAAAATGAACTGCCCGTTGGTTGTTTCCAAACAATAATAAAATGTTTATCTAAATATATTTAAGATCTTATAAATTACTGACTGACTTTTACATCTAAGAAAAACTTTTCAGAACTTGCAGTGAAGCCACTGAACAAAACCTAGTTAAAGACTTAGTAATTGCTGTCTGTAACTATATAGAATAAGTACTTCAAAGTAGTACTTACTGGGAGTGTAATTTTATCAACCTACATAGTTGTTAATCAAATTGACTGAATAAATCAGCCGTTTTGTTAACATAATAATGTCTACTAAACATTTCAGTATGAATTGTATTATGAACGGAACCAGGAAAACGACAGTAAAATTACAACGACTTAATCGTTTAAAGTATAAAAATCAATGAATACAATAAGTACCCGGGCAATAACGCATTAGCCGAGTTCAACTTACAAAACAAATATTAGTTGACCTCCAATTCACACACTTATCTCCCTCGTGTCACGAAGTTGTCTACATCAGTGGGGGACAGGGAAGGTCAGGGTAAATTGGGCGTTTTTCTTCACAATACGAACGCCCCACTTTGATATATGGAAGGGAATTTTATTTAATATCGCGTTATTGATTTATTGCTTTGCTCGAGTGAGCGCTGTGTCCCATATTGGCCCTACTTCCCCTTAAATTGTGTTTAGTGACGTATGTTGCTATGAATGGATTCATAATTCATTTGTATACGGCTATTGGGAATAAATCGTTCTTTGTGTAGCGTAACACGAGATTCGTTCATATTATTAGCAAGTTTAGTGTTGTGCTAAGTACCGATTGTGTGGTGGCAGATTCGTATGTATTAGTTGATTTGGGTCACGGAGAAAGTTTTGATGTAAATTTTTTAAGAGTTAAGAATCCTTATTTGTACACCTAAAATATTTTTTTTTTTCGTGTATTCGTCTTTCTTTGCACTATTTAAATATGTAATAATTAATAAATATTAGGTTTACAATTCAGATATTATAGTTTATGTTTTTAAAGTAAAATCGTTTCACTATAATTCTAAACTGGGTGCTCACGATTAGTTTATTGTTAAAGCAATAATTCATATAAAGTCACGGAAAAGCTCTTGCCATGTTTCTACTGAATACATTTGTTTTCTTTGTACAAGTGTAAACGCGGATACTTACGATTTTTTCAATGCATTATGTAAGCGTTTCCAGCGCTTTTATTTTATTTAAAAGTATTTGTATTTTATTTGAAAGTATTTGTATTTTATTTCAAAGTATTTGAAAGTATTTGTATTTTATTTAAAAGTATTTCGATTTTATTTGAAAGTATTTGGTTTTTATTTAAAAGTATTTGGATTTTATATGAAAGTTATAAAAATTATATTTAAATACATTCCCGAAAACTGCCCCTATGGATTCGGACATTCTTACCATACATCCCATAACCAACACCCTTAGCCAACCCATCCAAAAACCGTAACCTATATCAAAAGAAACAAATTTTCCTCCAAAAGCCGAGCTAATTTATTCACTCACAAGTCAAAAGACCAAAAACATTACCTTACAAAGGCATTTAACAGAAATAACCCTTAAAATAATACGGAGGGGTCGAAAAAGCCCCCAGTCAAAGCACTTCCCATTAACACTGAACAAGTTCCTCGGGCAGTTCCCTACTTTCCCTAATTAAAACCGAGTTCTGTATTAAAATATAATTGAATGTATCTGAGCAAGGTCGCGTTTAACCTTTAGAACCGAAACGGAAAATAAAGGCAATTTCACTATCCGATCAACAATACTACGGAATCGTTAGACAAAAAAAAAGTCGTAACTTTTTTTGCGAACTACATGTTAATTTTTTTTTTCGAATAAAGAAAGGTGTGTCTAACATATCGCTTTAGGACAAGATATAGAAGAAAAATAAGGAGGCGGATGAATAAAAATAACGTATTATCTTAAAGGTAGAACCTTCAGAATTTTTGAAAATGTATCTCTTAACAAAAACACATCTTGGGACCTCTCACACACCTAGATCTCAAATAGGCATTCGCTTGTACTATTTTGATCAGACAACTGATAAACATACAAAACAATATATTTTGAATTATATTCTTACATGTGTAAATATGCGTATACTGGTATGCGTCGAGGCACATTCTTGTCTCTGATCCGACATCTAGGTGGACTATTGAGCGAAGCATAAGGTAGAAAATAAGGGAATTATGTCTTTTTACTACACGTAAGCTATTAATTTAGTGGACAAAGTGACAGGCTAAGCTAAATAAATGGTTTTAAGGCAAAACAAATTTCAACCAGTAAAATGTAATTCCATCAACATATAACTTATACTATATACTAGATTCTAGATTTCAACCTCGACTTTGCTCGCGTCGTGTGTCGATAAAAAGTAGCCTGTGTTATTCCAGACTTATCTATCCTTGCTCAAAAGTTCATCAAAATCCGTTTAGTGGTTTTATGCATGACATTTATTACGGAAATACACACGAAATATTATTTATCTGTATCAAATTTCATTTTCATACAAGTTTGAACTATCGTTTAGCGTGAACGATATCAGAAAATACCAAATCCGATGATTATTATAAATACGAAAGTTTGTCAGGATATATGGATACATTCGTAACTGTAGCCGGACGGACTCAATATAATACAATATTTTCATAGTAATTACACGTTTTAATTTTTTTACTTTTATTTTCGTGTTACAAAGCTTGCGTCACTTGCAAAAAAAATGGATAATGTTGTTAAGGGGTTTTTTAGAACATTTAGACTTAACCCCGTGGGTTTATTAACAAAAAGATCATGGATCACTTTGAAATATGATGAGAGAGATTAATTAAAACTTGGAAGCCACTACAATTACCTAAGTTGATCTAGTTAGGGTTGTCACATGGGGAGAAATTTCCCAGGAGTCCAAGCATAATTTTTTTATTTTTTATTTAAATGTATTTGGGTTTTATTAGTTTTTTATTTTATTTATTTATTTTATTTATTTCAACGTACCTATTTGTTTTGACTCATATTTTAATTTAAACTTTGTTTTTACTTTATATTGGTTGTTTAATTTATTTTGTACCTATTGCTGATAAAATAAATATATTTTGTTTCTGTCAGAAATTATCGCATGTACAGTAACTGTTCCAAAATGTAAATAGCTAGTTGTTTTAAAAACGTGAAGTAAAGTGAAAATATGAAGTGTAGGGTATTTGGTTCGATTTCTGGGACAGGAGAATGAAGAGTAAGGCTCGATCTCAAGGCTCTCTCTCGCCCGAAGGAGTTAGACTCCTTTGGCAGCTGACTCGCTCAATGTTGGTTATTTTGTTAAATAGCCATAATTAGAGATCTTCATTTAACTACGAACTTTTGAGAGTACCATTGAGACTGAATTAATAATAAATTAATGCTTCTATAAAATTCGAACTCTAGGCATGTAGCTGTTGGTAAAGTGTAATATTACAAACTATATTTTGTACAGAATTTCTGAAGGAATAAGCTAGTTCTAACCACATAATGTATATTAAACAGACATGGTAAAAACGCGACTTTGTATAATTTTTATCAAAATTGAATAAATAATAACGGGCAAAAATGGGGAGAAAGAAAAGAATTGTACCAGAAACGTGAAGCCTATAATTGACAACCCTAATCTAACGCGCGAAAATTACAAATTTCACGTTGGAATTTTAACTGAAGTAATGATGGGGCCAGCTTATTAAAATTCGGCGAGTAATGAGTACAGTTTTTCCTGTCTAGCTTATTTTATATGAGTGAGTGACCTTGTTTCGCTTCCTTATAGTTAAGGGTCGTAGATAGGATTTATTTAAATTGAATTCTTATGTTTTTTTTTATTTGTAAACCGATCATAATATGACGAATGTTAACAGGCCGGTTGGTCTAGTGGTTAAGAACCTGACTACTACACCGGAGGTCATGGGTTCGATTCCCACCCAGGTGAAACTTTTCTGTGATGAGCAGGAATTTTTGTTCTGTGTGTCTGGGTGTGTAATAGAAATATCTATTTAAGTATGTATTTAAAAGCAGCAAACAAGCTGACGCTTAGTTTAGAATCAGACGGCTGTGTGTAAATTGTCCAAAGATATTTATTTATCAAAGGTACCATATAAGCAAAATTCAGTAATTTATCAAACAATTTTTTATCATGATTGACCTTTCTAGCTATAACTTGCTGAGCTGCACTTGGCTTAGTGCCGAGGTCTATTTTCAGTTCGATTTTTCTCTCCCATGAATTTGTCATTGAAACATTTTTTTCTCTTTTCATATTCATCATTCTATTTCGTAACTAATTGATATACAACTCATCGCCCAATGAGACGTAGAAGTATGAAACTCTGTAAAGGAGTTCCTCATAGGTAGTTGCAACCTTAAGGAAACAAGAGAAGTTTTCTCTTAATAACTATAGATATTAACGAAAAATAAAGTAATTAAAAAAAACTTGCTTTTAAGAAGAAATACTCGAAATTGTCAAATTTAATTTTAAAATATATTTTCTTTCCTCGTATTATATAGAAACCATCACCAGTCCAAGAAGATAACACAGTGGCACCACACGTAGAGTTCTTCAACCCTAAAATGCGAGCTGAACTGGAAGAGAAGGACGCAGCAGAAATGCGGAGGACTGGTGCTAAGGGCCCGGCACCGGGAGGGGATACCTGGGTGTGGCTTACTAGCTATTCTAGGGTTCCTGTGAGTACAAAATCTATAACATATTGTCACAAAAATGTATCTACTTACTTTGAAATTTGGACTGGTGTGGGGAGAAAGACTGTTGCACGGGAGTGAAGTTGCAGCAAAGAACCATTACATGGAATGCATCCTTAAAACTTTGTAATAAACTTCACTCTCGAATCTCTGCATCAGTAACGAAGCCTTTTCAATTAATGAGTTCATTTGAATGGCTTCCGTATTACATCTAGATTATAAAATTAGCCTGATACTGTGTATTGCTGTGTTGTCATTGTAACAAACAGGTTCATGATTATAGAACGATATGTATATTGTACCCAGTTGCATGGATCGTGGATACGACTCGAATGAACTCGACTGATCTAATTTCCTCATCAACTTAGCTCTTGAAATTTTCCGTTATTTTTGTATGAACTTATCGTGACTTTCTTTTACTCACGATATGTATTTTTACTCCAATTTGTATCCAGTTGTATGAATCGTAGACACGGCTCGACTGTTCAGTCTACTAAGCTGATTTTTGTCATGAACTTAATTCTTAACATTTTCTCCATTTTCATAGTACAATGTCGTGCAAGGTTTTTGTAAAGCCACCCAAAAATACTGTCCACCTGGAGTCCAAGGGCCTAAAGGTCCAACTGGACTTCCTGGCCCAAAAGGTGACAGAGGAGACGGGGGAGCACCTGGCACGCCTGGTCACGCAGGACTCAGAGGACCACCAGGACCTAAAGGTAAAGAACAGAGTCATAAAAAACGTCAAAGCAGCGTAAATTCCTACGAAATCAGCTGAACCCATCTAGGTCGGACTGTTTCTAGGAAAACCTTAGACCAACCTAATATTAAACACCGCGCGCAATGAGCTGAAGAATACTTGTGATGACACAATATTGAATCAGCCAATCAAGGTACATTATTTTGACACTCCGCCTCTCTTACCTCCGCGCTTTAATACATTTTGGTTAGTAAAATATATTACGAGAGCCATATAGAAGAATATTTCGTCATTGGTTTAATGGCCGTGGTTGGCTGAAACACTTTACCAGCTAAAATAATTCTTTCAACTATTAATTTCTCAAATTCCTACAATTCTTGATTTGTATGATAATTCTTAAAACACTTTAATATAAAGCATAACTTTAATATAAAACTAAAATATTTTAGGAGAACGAGGGTTCCCCGGCAATCCAGGTCTTGACGGTAGAGATGGAGTGCCAGGTGAACCAGGTCTAGATGGCCTGTCAGGAAGAAATGGCGCAGATGGCGCGCCAGGTATGGATGGAAGAGACGGTATTCCAGGAAAAGATGGCAGCCCAGGGAAGAATGGCAAGGACGGTAAAGATGGTAAGAAAAGTCGTAAATCAGTCCTTATTACAGAGTTTCATTAAGTTTTCCATACTGTTCTTAATAAGTACAATTTCGTACTGTCTCGAAACCAAAATGAAATTAGAAGAAATATATCTTCCGCATCACTAAATAATATCATACAAAAGGGTCTCATGATATTCAGGTAGAGCAGGAGCCCAGGGTCCCCCAGGCATCCGAGGCCCCAAGGGTGATCGTGGTCCAATAGGGCCAAAGGGCCAACGAGGTAATGACGGCAAGGACGGCGCGGCTGGAAGACCAGGTCTCTCGATCTATAACTACACGAAAGAAAACCAGTTGTTTATACCACCCAGCTTTGCATGTGAGTATAAAGATATGAAGATATTTAACGCCAGTTAACTATGGTTAAAAACTTTAACGCTGGCAGACCAGAGTGTCGTAAGAGGCGACAAAAGTAAACTGCTAAGTAGTAGGGCTTTGTGGTAGGATTATGATATTTTAGTGAAGCCCGTCTGCCTGGCTACCAAAGTCTTGCTTGAATCAGCCGCGAAACGATCACACGCGTTCTGGTTGAAGCTTTAGTGCCAACTTCTTTTCTTTTTCTCCCTGTCCTTTAGTCATTGTTCTTTTTTTATCAGCCGTCCTGAAGCGGTATGTCGAGTCCGGTTGCTTCACCGCTTCCCGTGATTCCTCTCTTCTCCGCACTTTTTTTTCGCGCAGTAAACTCGTTAGCAACCTACCAGTCTAGTGATACAATTTCCAAGGGCGGCATTGATCGCTTAAAATAATATATCATCATACGGTGACCGGACAGCACATTTGCCTACTTAAAATCATAACAAATAAATATATAGGGTAAAATTCACAAAGCGAAAAACCCTAGGTTACATTAGTTTTTATTAAAAAGTAACTACATATATTCACTTTCCAGTGGATAATCCGAGGCTGATAGTTCGTGAAGGAGAGGCGATGCGCATAGAGTGCAACCCTAAAGGATTCCCCGAGCCCACAATCGAGTGGCGCAGAGCTGATGGCACTCCCATCATACAGGTAACAGAACATTCTTTTAGCAAATACGTGAGATTTCGGTGTTTCGTTTTTGTATAAGAAATACATCACAAAAATAAATTGGCACTTACACACACACACACTTTCTCGCACACTCCGTTTCCCTTTACCCATGACCAAAAAATATTATGTAGAAACTTATGTGACAAAGTTTCTTTCCCGGCCAGGAATACCAGGAATACCGTTAGAATACAAAATAAACCAAGAACAGCTCGCATCTTTAAGCCTACTTTGTTAGGGGTCCTGTATATTTTTAATTGCCGTAATGTGTGACTGTCCTTGAACGGGTAAGAGATAGGATTAGTTTATCTGTGTGTGTATGTGTTCAAGTGTTTAAATTCCTTATCTCCCTACTTAGTGATCTAATTTTCCTGGTATTCTAGGGGTCGTGGCGTGACGCGTCAGTGAGTGGCCACGTGCTAAACATACCGAACGTGTCTCGCTGGCACACCGGCAAGTACGTCTGTCTCGCCAACAACGGCATGCTGCCGCCAGCCAATCAGACCACTGACGTTGAGGTGCACTGTGAGTTTATCATCCGGTATTCGTTTTATGAGCGTTCTAAACCTACTTACTTCTTCCTACTATTTCTATTAATGTTATAAATGCGAAAATTTATGAGAGTGGATAGATAAATAGATAGATGAATGGTTCTTTGTTAATCGTGTACGAAAAACTACTGAACGAATCTAATTAAAATTAGGCACAAAGATAGACTACAGTCTGGATTAACACACAGGCATATTTTTATCGATACAACACACGGAAGACGCTGCAAGCAATAACTAGCATAAAAAACCAATCTCTCTTCATAGCATAAAAAAACCAATCTCTCTTCATAGCAAAAAAAAACCAATATCTCTTCATAACTGAGGAGGTAATCGAGGAAGCCACAGTTGTGCCATGGTGTATTGGAGGTACTTCACTACGTTTCTCCAATGCAATGAGGGGTTAGTGGCCATCTGTGCCATGTTTATATGCAATTCCCTAAGAAATTATCGGAAATTTATTACTTTTTCGTATTTTTTCAGTCAGTCCGTATATCCGGGTTCCAAACAACGTTGCCTATGTGTTCAATAACAAAACTGCAAAATTCGAATGTGAGGTAAGACCATGTCATTATCATCAGGAGATGAGGAAATATAAAGTTATTTTCTGTTTGTCTGTTAAGCTTAGATAAATATTTGGTATTTGTTTCATCAAGATCTGTTCTTAAATAAAAAGAGGACTACCTATATACCTTTGAAGAGTCCGCTGCTATGAATATTCCGATGTGAAACGAGAACAGTCACTCATTCTCAATATGTTCCTAAATTTTCTGAAGATCGTAATCTCGTTCCGGAAATGTATTCAGACTGATAGACATAACCTCGTTACGAACATAAATAATCTTTTGCAGGTTCAGGCCTGGCCAGAACCAGTCCTGGCTTGGGAGTTCGATGGGGTCACAATCGAAGGTCCGAGATACAGGACAGAGGTGGCCACAACCGGCGATCCCTGGAGATGGATCATGAGATTAGAAATCTCTGCTGTCAGGGATCATGACCTGAGGGAGTACAGTTGTGTAGCCAAGAATGAACTGAACAACCAGACTGTAAAGGGACGGATTCGTTTGACGTGTGAGTAGTCTTAAACGCTGTATGTGCACAGAACAGAACAGAAGAGGAGGAAGTTGTTTCTCACAACCCTCAGGTATATGGAACGGTGGAATTTTCTTTAATTACGTTATTGACAAGCCGGTTGGTCTAGTGGTTAGTGAACCTGAGTGCTACAACGAAGGTCGTGGTTTCGGTTCAATCAGGTCAAACTTTCTGTGATGAGCAGGAATGTTTGTTCTGCGTGTCTGCTACAAGCTACAAGCTGGTACAAGCTAACGCTTAGTTTGGGGTCAAATGGCAGTGTGTGAGTTGTCCAACGATATTTATATTCCTCACATCTATAGGGACTCTGTTTTAGAACCCTATCTATCTTCTTTTGATGACGCCATAGCCTATATATTTGGTATATCATGAGTACGAGTATGTCAAGGGTCGTTTATGTTTTAAAACCCTATCTTTTTTTGATGACGCCGTAGCCTCTATATTCGGTATATCGTGAGTACGAATATGTCAAGGGTCGTTTAATATTATTTGTATCTAACCATAAATGAGACAGTACTGTGCATGGGTCGCACCCTTCGCTGAGTAGAATATGTTCACCACGCTTATCAAAGTGGGTTGATGTGGAGTTAGACACAAACCCAACTCTTGTAAGTTTTATGGTACTCGAAAAGCAGCGCGAAGAAACATTTTATACACAACAATTTATTTGTGTGATGTTTCTCATAATAGCAACAAATTTGTGAATCATCAGCACTCAGTAGGTACATCAGCAATTATTGATTCCGGATTGCATCTGCAATTTCTGGGTTCTGGATAATTATTCAAAATGTCCCCGAGTTTCCTGTATTTTTAATAAAATGCTCGCACACTTGAAATTTTTTTTCTTTGCTCCTGAAATTATAAGTTAATGTTTGTCTACAATCCGACCTTGTGGTAAGTGGCGATGTAGTCGTAGATGGTAAAGCGCATTAATTTAGAAGAAGCTCATTCACTCTTGTCTTGAAGACAATTTATTTTTTCAGACCCAGGACCAAACCAGCACATACAGAACCAACCCATGGAATACGGCTCAATGCCGCCGGCGCTCAGGTCGTACGAGGAACTCTGCCAGGTGCAGCGCTGCCCATCGTGCCCCAGGTGCGACCGAGCCGTATTGCTCATATCTTCCATGAATGCTACCAGCGGATATAAGCCCAGACGAAATACCAGTGAGTTTTATTTGACTTAAATGTCGAAACACATAGTGACTAGCTTTTGACTGCGGCTTCGCTCGCGTCAAGGAGTATTATTAACAATAAAAAATATACCAAACTTTTTGCGGCTTCACTTTTGTTTAGCGTGTTTAAAAAATGACGGCCTACAAAACTTCCTTATATACAATATTTTTAACTAATCTGTCATTGGGCGCTAAAACAATCAAGGTATTGGGTGAACTTACTCGTGAGCAAACACCATAAAACTGTCCATGAAGACGCAATCTTTACTCAAGTCAATACCCACAAATTTGAGAGTTTGCTCAGGTCAGTCAGTCCATCTAAGAAGATTTATACAAATTTTCATCCCATTAGAGGTGGAATTTATCAAAATTCTTTCTT
>DWJZ01000593.1:0-30332 GCA_018249125.1 Asbolis capucinus
AATTGTCACTTTTTGAATCCTATTATACCAACTTTTATTATTACTTTTTGCCTTATAGATTAGTTTTAGTTTGATTGTTACAAAAAAGGTACTCATCTCCCTGGTTTAGCTGGTTGTGTTAGATAAAAAAAATAGGTAAAATCGTTTTAACAGGAACTTTGTAACAATGGTAATATGATAATGTTAAAATAAGACAAATAATGTTAAAATAATACAGATTATCCATGTTTTTTGTCCATACCACTCATGACAGTAATTCCTATTTTAAATTTATTTTCTATACATTTGTAACCGCATCTAAGCCCAGCAGTGGGATTGGATTGCAAGACGCGAGACACCAGTAATCCACAACTTGGTAGCAACTTGATAACGGCACCGGAGCACTTATCGTGACGGGGAATGAATCAATCAATCAGTACGGATAATGAGCTGGGGGAAGATGGCGGCGTGGTGCTGGCTTGTTGCGGGCGAGAGCGGACGTGGTAGCGGGAGCGAACGTGAAGCGGGAGCGGACGTGGTAGCGGGAGCGAACGTGAAGCGGGAGCGCTCGTTGGAGTGAGTGCGAATGTGGGAGCGGGAACGGACGTGAAAGCGGACGAGGTAGCGGGAAAAAGAGTACGTAAGAGACTCCCAAGCAAATGGGAATGAGGTTTTCCATATTGTTTTTAGGTATAAGAAAATAAAATACACTAAGTATTTTTTTGTCGAGTGCATAGCCCGTCTTATGTCGATCTTAATTTATTGAGAGGATGTATATGTATAGATTAAGTAGATATACATATATGTATAGATATGTTAAGCAACAGCGGGCATGGTCGGTTTAATGGTGGTTGACCGCTACTGGCATACGTTTCAGACACCAAACGTTCAGCCACTTCGGAGGCTTTCGGACATTAAACACTTTCGAAACTTGGATGTGCCAATCCCTCCACAAATCCGGAACATGGAACAACGTGGAACATGGAAAAGGGTTAAAACCAATATTATTAGTGGATAGTAATAGTAATTAAATATCTACTAACTCTACTAATTTTAATTCTACTAATAATATCAATATGAAAGTTTGAGAAGATGTCTGGACGTTTGTTTTTTCTTAGCTCGCTAACTGTTGAACGGATTAAGATGAAACTTGGTACACCGATAGACCACATCTAGGAAATAAACATAGGATTTTATTCCTATTATTTGTTTTCTTGGAATAATTTGCACGTTTATATGTTTGGAGGTTTGCGTTTGAATGCCTGGAATAACACAAAGGTTTTTTTTATCAACATATGACGAGGGCGAAGCCACGTTTCGAAACTAGTTTGACATAATATTTTTGGTACTTTGTATCGTTGTACTCTTTATTAACGTCAATAAAGAGAAATATTTAAAGCACTCCCACTATGTCCTAGGTCTCGAGTACGGCGAGAGGGCGGAGCGCCTGTGACGTGTTTATTCGAGGGGGCTCCGGGGCTCGTTTTACGTACAGAACTGAGGCGTCGGTTGTCGTCGGCCCTAAACATTGATTGTGACCGACGCTGATAAGCGTTCGGAACGGCTGCGGTTTTTAACTTTAGGTCCAACCCAATTATCGTTCCGGAGCCTTTAACAGGAATAAGTTGTTAAAACAAAGATAATTGTTGTTTCGGTCTACAGGACTTTATTAATAATATTTATTATAAAAATATTGATATTAATTATTTTTTCTGTATTATTACTAGATATTATCTTGGATGAGTTAGTACAAATATTTTTTGGTCATTAGGACAGTTCTTTATGAGGGAATTAGTCATTAATTTTCACTTAGCACATAAATCATAAATCCTAGTACAGAAAACAAGTTCAGAAGACTATTACCTACAATAGTTTATTTACATTAAAAACGACTACTTAGATACAAAATACTTAAGTAGAAGTAAGGAATACTAACTTCCTACTTTAAAAGACCTTTTAAAAAGACCTCTGCTACGTTTGGAGGTAAAAATAAGTTTTCTTCCAAGACCATTTTCAATTCATCAAAAATTTATTTCTTATCATAAATTAAATTTTCTAAAATAATTTTCCTTCATTTCCTTTAAATAATTTAATTTAATAATTTCAATTTTATTTCAAATTTTATCATTCGCATTTTATCGACAATAGACACATAACGCCAACGTTTGCATGTTGGCGTATTGGCCAAACACGCTCGCTGCGGTCGGTCGGTCGGGCGACGCGCCCGGGGCGGCTACACGGCTGTCATGGGAGCTGACGGGTCGGCCCGCTTCGATCGCGTGCTTCAGTGTAGCGCGATCGGTTAGTTTTAACACTTATATATTTTTTTATTAAATTTTTTTGTGTTATTGTTTGAATTACTAAAGCTTGGTATTTTAGATTGTATTTGTTTTAGTATGTTTAGAAATTGATTCTGAATATAATTTTTGGTATCCTTAGATTTTTTTATTGTGCATTTTGATTGATTGTACCTACTTGACTTGGATCATACCTTATAAACAATTTGTAAAGACTTTTCATTGTAAGTTTAAGCATTTATTAAGAGTTAATATTTGGGTCCACGTACTGACCACATTTGAACATACAATTTTCTCACGAATCTTAAGTGTCATAAAGTGGTAGAACTGATTTAAACTGTGAAACACTTTCATTTGTCGTGATAATCATATATTTTTAAAAGAAAATAAGAACGAATTGTAAATACAATAAAACAATATTCAAACCATCTAGCAAGCATAAAATTAATTGACACTAGCAACAGGCAGCTCCACTATTCCACAAAGTGTTTTAATAATGATGATACAAAAATACACTTTCCAGAGTAACATTGCAAAGGTCCTAATTAATTTCGTTTCAAGAGAAGAAACAAGTTACGCTCGCTATGGGCGCACAGCGTCTGTTATAGGTATTTATAACTACTTAGTGAGGCGGCGCGAGTGACATGGAACGTGGCAGCTTGGGCGCATTCGTCGCGTGCTCAACGCCTTGTAGCCGGATTAACACTCTTGATACTTTATATTTTATTTTACAAATTTTTTATACTTCGTATTAACAAACTTAATACTGTTTAGCAGTGGTTTGAACTTTGGTTTCTGGTACGAAGGTCCTAGGTTCTAATCCTACTGCCCGCACTCTAATTTTTTTTAATGGTGTTTGCTATGTGTGGGCGGTACGGTGAAGGAAAACATCGCACGGAAACCTGCACTTCTGTAAGTTCTCCATAAAGTTCTCTAAGGCGTGTGAAGTCCATCAATCCGCACTTGGCCAGCGTGGTTGTCTATGGTATCCCTTACGTCGTGAATGGGGACCAAACCCAGTATTGGGTTGCAATGAGCATGAGATCAAGCGTTGAAGCAGGGTGGTGGAGTATGGTTTACGCCGTCTCAGAATGAGGAGAGAACTCAGCATTGGGCCCTCAATGGGTTGAAGCCCAGCCATAAGAAGCATTTGAAAAGGGCTTAAAACCCCATTGAACAGTTCCCAATAATTTATATACACAATAAAGGATTTCTTTTTCCATATGATTCATTCCAGATATATGAAAAATAATATTTAACTGGAAATCAATCCTTTCGACGTAACGCTTTATTTACTAATCGCCACACTCAGAGTCGTTAATGTTATCTTTAATTATTCATTTGTACATAATATACAAAATCTGTACTCATGAGCAACTTAACTAACCATTAGAAGTCTGTGTGGCAGTAAAACTATGTATAATATGATGCGTACGTGCCATATTCACTTGTAAATACTGTGAAATTCTTTCGGTATGAACAGAAGTGCGTTATATAAAATATTCGTAGCTATATACGGCACACTTAGTATCTCAAGTAGCGTAACGCGACGGTGCCACGGTGGTTATAGTGATGTGGAATCTGCCCGTCCGGGCGCTTTCGTCATGTGTGCGCCGTCTTATAGCGCGAGTAATGTTTCTTGATACTTAAATTAATTTTACTTATTTATATTCTGTGTGTTATAAAATTTATCCATTTAAATGTATATAATGAAGACATTTCTTAGTAATAAATGTGGAAGTAATTGCGTGAAAAGTTTGCACTTACCAACCTATGTAAGTATATATTCTTTTTATTTAATTTACCTGAAACAAACACAAGTTTAAAATTTAAGACCAAATAAACATTAAAATGTAAATACGATGAATGAATTTTAAAATATACAGTGTGTATATAAAACCTGCTTGGTAACTGAAAATTCAGGCTTCCAGTTTAATGCACAACAAAGTTATAGGGGCCCGAAAATGGCCTGAACTGCTTCGAGAAAATGCCGTACCATACGGCCGTGCCGCTTTTTTGCTAAACTCGACGGGGGCACTGCCGTGCCCTTTGATGTATGTATCTTTGCTGCCAATTACCTATTGAGACTAATAATAAGTATTAACCTCAACTGTACTAAAACTATCACATCTTATTGGTTAAAAAAATAGTTTGCAATGACTGTAGAGGTAGAGAGTAAAAACAGGCATTAGATCGCAATAAAAACTGTGAGAAACGTGACAACTCGATATAGCTTCGTTATTCATTTCTATTTAAGGAATCCTTCAGTGTTTTTTCAAAAGCATTTGTGATAAACTCACAGTCACGATTTCAAAAGCGTATTTGACAGAAGCTTACAAAACACGTTCCTTAAATGTTACATGGATTTAGCCGTATTAGTATTGTCAGGTGGCTTATGTCTTAAACGTGTTTCCAATGAGCGACGTCAGCAGCAGTAACATCTACAGACTACCACATAACTGTCAATCATACATAATAAAAGGTTTTAGTACTCCAAAAAGTAATACCAATAGATATGCAATACTCTTTTCCTCCTTGAAGCTGCATGTAATGGAGATGTCAGCTAAAAGTCATTAAAAGAGAAGTTTAACTAAACTGTATTGTCGTAATAATATTGTTTATGTTATAAGTTCAAAAAAATTTCAAGAACCACTCCCAAGTTAAATACACAATTAAAACGTGAAACGTCGCTTTTTTAATTCCCATTTAATAAACAATCAGTCTTCAATTTAATTGGCTGATCTAAAGGGTTGAAAGCTGTAATAATTGAGCTACCAAATTTATCGGGACAAGGATGACATTCTCGCGGAGGCGTAGCGCGACAATAAATCATTTTATTCGGTCTCTTGGCGACGGAAATTCGAGGGACGTTCAAAATAACTGCCGCGTCTGCGTCAAAAACAAAAAGGAAATTCGGAGCCAGACTTGCATAAATTCTCCGAAACTCAGCCGGAGCAACCTTAAACCAATAAGAACGACAAACAAAGAATATATTAAAAATGAAAATCACAAATGAAGAAGAATAACTTTTTAGAATAACTACTTTACGACAATAAACATTTTATGTAAGTAAAATGGGTAAACTGTAGAGCCTTTTTAGTTCTTGTTGTGTGCATATTCAATTAAAAATCAAATATGGAACATAAAAGAATTTCTATAGCACAAGTCGTCTAAAAACATGCAGATGTAGGATTTTGATCAGGCGACTACAACCACAAACAATTGTGGTTATATATCAAGGATGCGGGTCAAGTGCCCCCGTGGCAGAGTCTGCTTGTCAACATGTCGCATATATTACATTTTAGACAAATACAGTCTTCTCTACTCAAAATTTTGACTAAAATTGAACCGAGCGCATTGACAGACAAAACAAAAGAACAGCCATACTACACCAGGCATCTATAAGTGGGTAGGTATACGATATTGAGCGGGCGGGCATCACGACACAGGATACGGGCCGTGTTATCGCGCCCCCACGGCGAGCACGTCACCTTGTCACCGACCCGGTTTAATGGGCTGCCGAGTACACTGTGCGAGCGTGTTTGATACTTGGATATAATTGTTCTGTTTTATGTACTACTTTATTCTTCTCTTATCCAATAAATGATAACTTGTATAACCTTCAGACGGTTATAGCCGATATCCAGTAATAGTTGGCTGTTGTTACATTTTTTTAAACATATTTACACTTACCCATTATTGTATTGTAAATGACAATCTGTGTATTTGACGTGTTAACATCTCAGCAAAAACTTTCAAGCTCAACCTCATCAACAAGCAGGATCACTGACGACCACATAACTAAATCTATACTATAATAAAACTCAAAGCTCATTTTTCCTGTACATAAAATATATATTTTATAATTTTCATGGGGGGGACTCTAATATCGAGATAGAGCACGAAAATATATTTTTTTCGAATTATTGTCTGTCTGTCAGAACGTGCATCACATGAAAACCAGCGGACAGATTTCGATAAAACTTTTTAAAGTTTTTACTTATATCCCCGATTAAAAATTAGGATACTTTTTATTCCGAATGATTCCTGGGTTTACCTGGAATAGAAGAAGAAAGTTTGTATGGAAATTTTCTTAAATGTCAATCAATTTGCTTGAAATTTGCAACAAACATGCTTTATTTAAGTTAATGAAATAGTTTTTTGGTATCTTGTTTTCATAGTGTTTCATAGTTTTTTGGTATCTTGTTACGAAAAGAAAAAAAAATCGAAATAATGTGTATATTTTGAAATTTACAAGCTTCTGGGTGTTCGTGGATGTGTTTGCCTTGAATTTGAAATTTACCTATCCTTAATATGATACCTTCAAGAAAAAATCAGCATTTCTTTAATTTCATCCTATAAAGTATAGAAAACGGAGGTGGTTCTTTGTACAAAAATGCATTATTTATTTTTGGAATGACTTTAAATAACAAGAAATTCTTATCATACAGGAAACTCTTCAATACCCATACCCTCAATACCAGAGTTCCTTTGGGATTGCTTTGGTAATCAGTTTCTTAAATTATATGTTTCTAAAATAACCACCGTAACTTATATAACAGATTATCATCATTGTCGGAATCCATAGCGGTCCTACTGACGTACTCAATCTGCCATCATAATTGAAAATTTGAACTAGTATTTTCTACGAACACGAAGTTCAGAGTCAACGTTAATAGCTTCGCAATATATTTAGTTCATGTCTGCAGCAGCAAAACCACCCACTGATGTCCTCGAAAGTAAAATATCACCTACATGTATGTTCGATTATACATCTACATTTTTATGTTGTTTACGGGTAACATATAATATTATGATACTTGGTAACTAAATATTTAACTCGTATTAACTAACCAAACTGAATGTGTAACATGCTCTATTAATTTCATTTGTTAATTTAATGTAATTAAAAATGTGTGACTCCACAGCATTTTTGTGTATATAATAGTTCAAAAGCTGGATAAACGAAACCAATTCCGCTTATCTATTATAATAAGGAAATAAAAAGAAAATACAAATAAAAGTTTCCATTTTACATGATATCTTACTGATCTATTGTATGTTACACGTTGAAGAAATATCAAGCTACAATTGAGAACACCGACGCCTCAATAATATAACAAATCAATTGAGATGTCTTTCAATTTCAGGCCAATTTAACTAACCGATCCAAACAGGGCATGTTGATAAAATTATTATTGGGATGTTAACATTAACGAGACGTGTTTTGTGTGCAAATAGACAGGTATGCCGTTTGTACATAAAAAAGAAACATATGTAATTGCGTTAACCTAACAATCACAGCAACTAGTAAATAGCAATCAACCAAGAATATTTATCAATAAAATTTGTATCGATTTATATTTCCATAAAATACACAGAATAAAACCTAATTCATACGCGTGTATGTGTGGCCCGGCCGATAGAGCCATAACGAGTCGCGCGGCGCCGGACAGAAACCAGTCCGCGCAAATTAAATATGTAGGAGCGCCCACGCCAGCAGGGCTGGGACCAGCTGAATGTTTTATTTATCGTTGATGTGATTTTTTTTGGTACCAACAATTTATCATATTTTTCTCTTGTGGAAAACTTAACCACAATAGTTTTAAAAATGTGTAAACAAACAATAAATACACTGGCCATGTGTCTAATGCGTGTGACAAAAAAACTTGAGCTCAACCATGCCTTGGAGAGTGACTTAACCTATTGTTACATCAAAAGGTGTTCGTTGAGCCTTCGGGCTGTATAAGAACTGCCCAAATTTAGGCTGGCCACGTAAACCTTTCACGAATCCGCTCTGGAGCATCGTGGTGAAGTACGCTCTAAATCTCCTCTAGTCACGAAAATATATCCTTAGTGCCTCAATAGAGGGCCATTAATGTGTTGAAAAAAAAATTAAAACAGTTTCGTTTATTGTTTAAAACATTAACGTCTAAACCTTAACGTCTATAGTTACACTAACGGCTATAGGCATTTAGTCATTAACGGTTACTTAAATCGATCCGAAGTATAGATTCTATTTACACACTCAGCACTAATGTGCGATTTAATAATAATTAATGATTACATGTGCATTGTACTTTTAATATTTTTCTTACTTACTGATGCTTTTTTAGATAATTTATATTTTCTGTTGTAACAGTTTTGTACGGATAAGTTGCTTAAACACAGTTACTCAGGTGACTTAATCTAAAACACTAAAATGCTCAGTGCAAAAGAAAATAAAGTTGAATTTCAATAAATTACATTCATTTGCAACCCTAAGTTTGAAGCGGGCGTAGCGAGAGCTTTGTCATTAGAGGGAGTCAGCGCCCGCTGCTAGTAGACATTTTTATCAACGTAATGCAGCTGAAACTGAGTTATACTACCCAGAGAAATATCAAAAAATATGTCGTTTTCATATTATGCTGTTCAGTAATTCCAATATTACTATCTACTGTACATATTGAATGATATGAAGAACTAATTGTATACAACTACATTAAAAACCTTTTTTGCAGGTAACTGATAAACAGTTCCATATTAGTAAATTAGTGATCAACAAAGGAACATTGTTGTTTGATAAACTATATAACACTTTATAAAATTTCAACATTATGATGTATTACGGGTATGATGTACACGAGGAAATTATTACATTTATTTATTTATTTAGATTCAATGACGGCGTAGACAAGTGTTGCAGGTGCAAATTGGTGTGTTCGTTTTAATTCTCATATTAATTTAGAGTCACCTTTCGAATTATAAACCAAACGATCTATTAATTTAGTTTATAAAAATATTATTCAAAAACTTACAAAACAATATCATTTTCAACCCTACTATCGAAGCGGGCGGCGAGTGCTCAGTCATTAAGGGCGTTAGCGACGCCGCGCCGAAGAGAGCAGACATTTTTTATGTGACCCGCAAGCCGCCGCGTCGCTCCGACGAGCGTATTGCGGCGCGGGCGGGTACATGGCGGCCTGTAGTTTTATTTATACGTAGCCGACGGTCCCGGCTTCACGCAGGTATAGTTTAGTTTTTATATCGAAGCACGTTATATAAATCGGATACCGTATATATAATGCCTTTCATTTCTTCGTCCCGTGAAACATGTAAAACGTAGTAATGAAAAGGACAGATTTAAAAACGTTGCTTAAAAGCAAAGATCACACTAGAAAAAGTACAATAGGGTTGTATAGCTGTTAGTTATGGAGATTTTAAGTGTTTTTTAAAGGTATAGAAAAATCTGCAGGATACGTTTCTCTAATACAGTTAGCTATCAGATAATTATCACATATGTGTCCCATTCACATGCATTTTATTGTTATATAAAGGGTTATCACCCAGTACCTTTGTAATTTGAACCAATGTTAAAGAACAACTTTTTTCATAGTTACAATTATATTTAAATAAGCTGCTAGATCATCTTTTAAATACGAACTAGAGCCGGATTTGAATGAAACGCTTTAGGCGGGACTAAATTGACTATTAAATGACTTACAATAATTTTATGACAAATGTAATAGGGTACTTAAACAATTTATTTTACAGAATTAGGTTTATCATTTTAATACCAATTTACCATAGTTTAGTAGCAGTAATGAAAGCTGATTGAACATAGACTTAATATTATTTATAAACCAAACAAATTATCTAAAAGTAACCATTTTCTGATTTTATTTTTAGCAATGTGCTCAAACACTAATTATTATTGCAATACTATGGTAAAAAGTGTTCTAGCCCTTCTCATTTATCGGGTGAGAACCATACCCTATAATGAGTCATTAATATATTACTGCCACGGTGAAACCTATTCACAGAGAATAATGTAGCTGGCTAAAGGAATATTTATAAAATGATAAACAGTCGACCAATAAACCAACGTATAGAGAGATCGAAATGAATGTCCGATAGTAAATAGAGCTACATCTAAGTAATGAGTACAGTGTGTTGGCAGTATAAAAAGACCATTAATAAGAACATTATCACCTGTTGTAGTCAGTAATGTTAGAACCCATTAGACACCTTTCCTCCCGTCTGCTTCGTTGTGAAATACTTACGTTGAAAGTTGTAAATGATCAACACGTTATAAAGTCATAACCGTCATTTTAATTTAAATGTAGACTTTTGCAGTCCTAAGTACTTGGAACGTCTATTCACTGAGGTAATGGAGACATATAGAAAGCACGTCCTTAGAATAGCTGGAAGATTTATATATATTTTTTTCACATTGAACTACTCACGTTGCGAAATAAAGTAGCAATTACTTTTATTACATGTAGGTACTAATCACGCTCTAAAACGCCTGATTTCAGAAATATTTAAACGGCAGACAGTTTAAGATACCACATAAACGACCTTTAAAGTTTTACCCATCAGTAACAAGACATTTTCATCCGAAGATATTTTTAAACCAGAAATATTCTCCTACTTTAGATTTCAGTTATTAGTAAAAATTGCGGTGTCAACTTTCAAGGCGTCGAGGTCGCGTCTTAATTCATAATTCAATGTGCGCTGCCTGCCGGTCGCAAAGTGCAAGCGCGAGAAAAAAGGCGACAGGGGGAGGGTACGGAGGGGAGATAACACCTCGTCGAGGGTTGGGGTAATCTGTCCCCGCCGACCGCACATCGGCAATTATTATAAAGAGGCGCCGCTGTAAACTGGTTGAAATATGTACGTGCTTTATAAGCCGTGTATTAGTAAAACGGGCGAGTAGATGCAGGTGGGCTGGTTTGTTAATTAATAGTATGTATATGGGATTTAGATATTTATGGCGTAAAAAATATGTATGCTATATTTGTTATATATTTTACCAATCAATCAATAATGTGCCCATTAAAGTAGTCCATTCTTCTCCTCCATTCATCTCCTTTCCTGACAAATACTGAATATGCATAATAGGATAACGCAAAATTTCTCATTAAGGTGTTGTACCTACCAAGTTCAAGTATTAGGTACGAAATACGCTCGTATCAATATAAAGGCTTATAAGAATAATAAAGTCGAAAAATATAACACGTAACAACTACACAGTTTTGAAAAACACAAAAGAAACATAAATAAAATCGCTAGAGTGTCCAATAAAAAGCCCTATCCTTTTACGTTAAGCGGAAACATTTGATTGATATTCTAAATACGTCGTTCGTAGGTACTATATGAACTATGAGCGAGTAAGCCCAAGAGGAAAATAAAAATAAATGACCAAGTATCAAGTCAATTCACGCGCAGTAGGGAGGATCGCGACCGTAAGCCGTGTAAGCCATCGGCGACCGCACAGCAGGCCCGCTGGCGTTGGCCGTCCCGCTCGCACACAGCGCACCCATCTCGCTCTAGTACACTCGGTTTGACACGTCCCGTAACATGAGAGAGCTTAACGTAAGCCCCGGGTGAGCGAGTTTCATTTCTGCGCGCCGGATAAAAATTTAATAAAGTCGAGCCAAGTTGAGGTGTTGCCGAAATTAGGCGCAGGTTGTGGCGAAGCGGTTTAGCATAAAAGGTTGTTTGAATGCTTCTTAAGATATTACTTTTTAGTCGGATTAAAAGATCCCGGTTCGATTCCAGACTGAGACAATTCCACAAACTAAAGTACGCATTGCACATTTTCGTTTCGTATTTAGGTTTTATACGAGAATTACAAATACGAGATTAAAATCAAAATTGGTCATACAATATCCACCAAGTCGAAGTGGCTTGAATGCGTTGTTGGAAAAACTCGTGTTAGGGGACTAGGTCGCCATCTAGTCTAGATCTGTATAACTAATTCCATTGTGTGACTACACTCAACTGAGTTATTAACCAACTAACTCAAGCGATTGTGTTATAAAAAACAAACACATTTCAATAATTTCAAAAAATATACGAACAGGTATGTTTGCGAATTTAAAACTATGGTTTATTGATTCTTTGACCAAAAAGCCCTTCAACGATTCCTATGATAATGCTCTTTGACCAAAACGCCCTTCAACCTTACGATTCCCATTATAATGGTCACAATGCTTTTCCAATACACAAGTACAAAGAAATTGCTCAAGTTTTAGTACAAAACGAGAATCTACCCTTCCCTTACTTCGCTTCGATACAGCTAAGGGCTTTAGCCGAGTATCGGGATCCAAGCTTGGCATAAAACATCAGTGCAAGCCGAATTCAAATCGGGTGAGCCTGAGATTAGCGTTCAGAAACGCACATAATGAAACAGAAAAATACCTGTATATATTTCTTTGAGTCTTCCTAAAAATCCGCAGTAACAAGGTCTCACAAATAGCTTTCACGTACAGACAAGCGATCAGTTACATATATAGCGATGATAAAGTTAGTATCGATATCAATTAAAAGACGAAGATACCTAGAATTTGAATATCGAACGAATGATCTATTATTTGGCAGGCTTCCGAGCCAGTCCTGCACTAATCTGCCTCGCTACAGCTGTTTCGTATGATGACATAAATTATTCTAGCTGCATTACTGTGTCTATGAACATCTTGTACTGTTGACGGATACGTTCGCAAACTGATCGGACAAGTTGGTTAAAAGTGTCACGAGACCTCTGCGATTGTAGGCTATTGTGCTTATAAAACCAATCATTTCAATCCACGTCAACTGGCTGGAAAAAGAAAAAAGAGTTGTAGTCAGACATAAAAAAGCAGAACTATAATTTGAAAATCGAACGAACAATATAATTTGGCGGGCTGCAGGAGTAAATAAATAGACCGTTATCGCGCTAGTGTTGTGCGTTCGCTGACGATAACCTAACGCAACAGGTCTTACTATAAATCTTGGACGCCGCGCCATAATTAGGTGCGAGCGTTATCGGTTACTTAAGGTTACAGAGAAGTGTGATTTGTTTTGTGTTGAAATAAACGCAAATTAAAATTAACACATAAGATTTAAGATATTTTTAAAATGGCTTAATTAATTTTTTTTTTTTGCAAATAGCTAACAAACGAACATACAAGGTTGATGGTAAGTGGTTAGATTTTTATGTTATAACGTTTGCAAACGATTAGCAATACCAGGTTATAATGACACTAAATAGTTTCTTGACAGAATAGTCTAAAAACATTAACGAAGTCGGGGAAAAAAGGTTGTGTGTTTCAAGGTGCTACTTGTGGTGTCCATGACACTTTCGCCACTGGTAATTCTAGGGGATGTGGTATTCAAAAAGTAATTGACATTCCTGTCATTCAACTGTTAAATTTTAATGTCACATTTTCCTTTTTAATCTCCCTTTTTTATGTGATAAGCAGGCAAACGAGCAGACGGGTCACCTAATGGCAAGTGATCATAGACATTGGTAACACCAGACTTACGTGTTACTAACGCGTTGCCTGCCAGGATGGAACTAATAGACTGCGGGAAAGAGAAAGAGACAAGGAAGCAGTATATTGCTGAAAGAACCAGAATCAATAAGGACTTCAATTGACCCCAGACAAAACAACAACATGCCGCTTCATGGTGGTTATAAAAGAAGAATGGGAAAGAGGATGACTGAATTACGGAGAAAAAGAGGAGAACTGACTCTCAAGTTCCCAGGCGGAACACGGCGAATCCTTTGGCGGCTGGTCCAAGCAAGATGTTGGTAGCCAGCCAAACGGAATTCACAAAAACATTAATAATCCTTCCGCAAAACCCTACCACAGAGCTGCTGACCTCTGTACGCCTTTTACACCCTATTAGGCCAGCATGTGATTGGGGTGTACACACCCTAGAATACTTTCTAAACCGCCACAATACGGCTAGAATCTCTTGATAGTTTCGTCATCTAATCATTCCCAACCAGTATTTCAAAATTTGTTGATTTTCAACTTAATAGTAATAAGTACTGATATAATTAAAAACATGATTTGCGTAAAGTGAATTACGTCAGCAATTTTTTTTGAGTTTGCCCCACGTTTTATATTGGGGGTGGTTGAATCACCAAGTAGCGTTACGAGTTACCCCAACATAGCCAACTAAACGCCTAAACCGTATCCTTGCTAATATTTTAAATGCGAAAGTAACTGTCTGTCGGTTAGCTTTTCACGTCTAAACAACTTAACACCGCGCAACACGTCACTAGAAACCAGAATCACGCTATCGGAGTTTTCTACACCGTTAGCATGTATATAAATTTCGACCATTAACAGTTGTTTGGCCACTTACCCGCACCTCGGCTGGTGGATGATCGCCCTTTTGCTAAAACTGAACAGATTTTTATAAAAATTGATACAAAATCATGCTTGAAGGGGATTGAAATTGGGGGTGAAAGTTACTATAAAACTTGTGTGTATGCTCTTCATACCAGAAACATTTCTAGATACAGTGCTGATGTTATGCCGATAATTCCGAGCAATTCGACGACTGCCCGCGGCGACCAGACTTTTACGACTAATGTTTCGGTTTAGACAGTTTTATACACGGTTCTCCTTCACCAATTCGCATTGGAGCAGCGTGGTAAGTATGCTCTAGGCCTTCTCAGCATGAAGAGAGACCTGTGTGGAGTACTGGGCTATCATAGATTGGGCTAGTTTTCTTTTCTTCCTCGACAAGTCTCATATATTTGTTAGCCTGACGTGCATGGCACTGACCATTTACCCTATGCCTCATCTGGTAGTTACATAAAAAATGGGGTGAATACTTTAGTTTCTGTGATTTGTCATCGTAAACGAAATTGAACTCTATTCCTTATATCGACAGTGGCATACCTACGTCATCGCGTTGTGTACGCGTTACTTGTTAGGTACTCGGGCAGTCGTGTCCCCATTAATCTTAACGTTTTCCGACAGACGATATTTTCAATAGTTCTTCTTCCCTGGTATATCGCAGGTTAAGGACATGGAATAAAACTTCTGAAAAAACATTCTAAGGGGATGAAATTGCGTAATTATTTTTGGAAGTCGGTAATTATCAAAGACTAGCTTTTGCCCGCGACTTCGTTCGCGTGGTTGTGGTGGTGGGTGGTGGTCAAAATGCTGCGCTATGCCATATGTGAATTACTTGCGAATGTATGATACGGTTAATTTATTACATTTTCATATGCTCCGCACTCCGCTTCCACGCGCCCCGCCACCCGAGTGCCCGAGCGGCCGCCGGTTCATCATTTTAATATCTTTATATATTATACTATTTTTTCAGGTGTTTATATAGCCTGTCACTCAGTGACAATGTAGAATTGTCGTGAAAGAATTTTTGAAATCGGATCAGTACTTTTTGAGTTTATTCATTAAAAGCATACAAAAATACAAATCTTTTCTCTTTATTATTAGTATGGATAAGAATCATAAAAGTTTAGATTCATGTATAAGATATAAAAAGTAATTAAAAATGAATAAATAAATAAATAAGTGAATTTAAAATTGCGGATTTAAAAAATTGAAAGACAGTTTACACCACATTTATAAAATATTTATTTTCAATAAATCACAATCCATTTATAATCTATATTCGTGGCACATTGAACAACAGATAAAATATACTTCTATTTTCTACCGTTCTCTATTTTGAGGTATTTCTTGTATTACATTTATATTATTTAAACAATCACATATAATTTGTCACACTTCCTACTGTTACAACACTTTAACATTTATCACACTTAAAAATAAATTCGATAATATGTGTAAAATAGTAAAAATAAAATCGAAAAAATATACTAGGAATTTCGAAAATGATGATAATTCATTTTGTTTTAGAGTTGAACCCTGCGTCCGCTTACTGGGTCAATAATGACCATTAAGCCAAGTTCGTTCCTTATTTAAAATTTAAATTATAATATTTTTATCGTAAAATTATAAACCTTAATTGAGAAATGTATACTAAAACAAACACAGCCGAAAACAGAGATCTCTAAATAGTAACATTTACTAACATCCATTTACGTTATGACTAGTTTCCTAAAATCCACAATATTTAAAAACAAAATTTTTGAATCGGTACACAAAAATGGAATAGGTTTTATTTGTAACCCAAGAAGATTTAAACTGATTATGAGCGCGCTTCAAGTAACAGTCACAAACATATTTAGTTACACATTTTTTGTACTTTGGCTTCCATATATTCTGGTGGACAGATTATTTCTTATTGCTTATCTAAAACACTTTTTGATATACGATAAACTTCTATCACATTTATATAAATATATCTAAACACATATTTTATATGTATAGCCATAACACTGAGCTACTGAGCTCATGTTTTGACAAATGCATTCGATATCAAATGATGAGCAAAGATTTATTAAGGTAGACTTCGGTGCAGCTTAGAGTCTTATTAAAACGTGACAATAATATTGGTCGAATAAGAATTTAACAGTGTAGGGATAACTGGTCCCAACTGTCAAAAGTGTAATTGTATAGATCTTTCTTATTACATCTTTGCTTGAACTTACCTGCAATCAGACATTTAAAAACGAAGAATATATTAATCGAAATCTACCTTTTTACCTTTATATTGTCGTTTGATGCTTATCAACGCTTTACCTTTAATCCTCTGCTTCAGAGCCGATAGAGTACTCGGTCTTCAAATCCCGATTCAAGTCGTCTGGAGAGTCATTTCTTAGTCCCATTACAGCACGCGAGGCGAAAGTGCTTTGGGACGCCATACTCGCCAGTATACCATTAGAGAGTGCCTGTACCGAAAGAGCTTCTTGAGACGGCCCTGCATAGCTGTACTGCTGATAAACCGCTTGTATCCGTGCCGCATTCACCAATGTCTGTATCTTCAGCTGCGTGTCCAAAGCCAAACTCAGCGGCAGCTTCCGTAATTGACTAGCAATTAATTTTCCAAACATTTCAAATTCATTCTCGTTCCCATTCTCCGAATGCTGACTCAAATCTTGTGGAACGTCTGAATGATCGCTTCTGTCGTCGAAACATTTCTTTTGTTTCGCCGGTATAGGATAGATAGTGGCAAGCGAGGTAGTCAAAGGCGTAGCTATCCCGACAGGAGGATTCAGGAAAGGTGCGGACGTCGAAGTTGGAAGAATTCCAAATGGACTCGCAGTCTGATTTAATCCAAAGGGTGTCCCCGGGCGCGGAGAGGGCGTGTTGAGAACGTACGGGGTAGACGAGCGAGTCGAACTACGCCGTTTTCGCGGGCTTTTCTTCTCAGGAGATCTCCGCTCGCTTAGATCTTGGACCACATCGCTCTCGTCGCTTGCCGGTATCTCGAGTAAGCTATTGTCCACCTAAAAGAAAAACATGAATAAATAGTTTCGCTGCCTGGCGTGACCGCGCGTCGTTTTTTGCATTGTAAACAGTAAATAATGGCGAACTCACCGAGCTCGGTGTGACGATCGCCCGCAGAAACCTGTCTGCGTGCTCGAACCACGTGACGCTCGGACGGTACGCATGCGCGCCGGCCTTTCTCGCCGCGCGAATCTTCTTCAGTTCCACACTGTATGATGATCGGATGTTTTTAATCTTATTTTTCAATTCTTTAACAGTAACATCGACAAGATTCAACGATTTGATGATTTCGACGTATCCTTGCTCTCTTATCTTCTTGTTCTTGTAATGTTCCGATACGGGGTTCCAGAGGTACTCTCGCTTTTCGTACTCGATTATCATTTGGATGGTCAAGTCCTCGCTCCATTTCGGGTTCGCCAAAATCGCGACCATGTTTGTTTATATCATAATACAACGAGTATTATTGTTTTGTTTGTGAAATTCGCGTGATATAGGCGAGCGGTACCAGGAGCGCAAGGGTGCGGGCGTGTCGCATGCGCGAAGCATACTAAAAGCACGTCGATGGGCCGGCGTGGCGCGGGGGGGCGCTATTTCGGGAGCGTCCGATACGCAGCCGCGTGCTTTGGCGCGTGCTGTTTCCTCTCGCGCACGGATGCTGGGCCCGAGTGAAACGGAAGATTTGTGGCCGGGCGGCCGGGCGACGTCCACACAGAGGTACCGGCCTACGATTTACGCATTACGCGCACACAGCGACAAGTTAATGATGAGATTTATAACGCCTACGTCGACTTCCACTACTTAAACAAAGAGACGGCTAAGTTGTCTATTTTGTTATGCATCTGTAATAGTTAATGGCTACCTAAATTATTAAAGTTATCGTCACTTTAACGATTGTATATATTAATTATGTTTTATTTCTATCTTCATTTTTTTTTATTTATTAATAAAAAGTTAAATATAAAAATATATAATAAAAAGTAAAATATTGCCTAAAAAGTTTCCTTGAAAAGATTAATTTTAAACTATTTTAATAAATAGGTACCTATTAAAATCATAGTCCGATGACATAAAATAGATTTTTTGTTATTTACACTTTGTAGTAAATATAAAAGTAATTTATACTAGTAGAATAATAGCAAATAACTTTCACAAGGAAACTATTGCATCTGTGAATTTTTACTTTTTATTGTAAATGGGAAAGTAACTCTATATTACTTTTTCACGCCTAAACTACTGAACCGATTTTGATAAAACTTGGTACAGAGGTAAAATAGAAGTTGAAGAAATATATAAGCTACTTTTTCCGCGAAAAAGTCTTGAGGGGGTTGAAATTTTTCTAAAAATAAATTCAATATGAATAACGAATTAAATTTAATTAATTTCACTCAAAAATAACTGAAATAAAGTGAAATATTATTTTATATAGTCTCTATTTGTCTATGTATTTGTAAATTTTGGAAAAAAGGACATAGTTATTTCGAAAAAAAACTGTACCATTTTTGATGATCAAAATATTAAATTCGTACATTACATTATTCATCATCGCTGTTCTGCTATAATAATAATTTGTAAATTTAGGCGGCTGTTAATTTACTATCATACTAGAATTATGTCAAAATTGTTATCTTTACTCTCGCGAGTAATTTTCAGGTCGATTTAGATAGCAGGGTAATTTGTGTCCCACCTGCACGGGAGGGTTGAATTCTCACAGTGTAGCTACACTATAGGTTGTTCGATCGTTATTTCCGTATGGCCAGTATTATTTTGGGGTTTAGTGCTCTGTGGTCCCTGTTTTCTGTATTCGGTAGGATTTTATTTTATTAGGTATTTTTTATATCTTTAATTATACTATTACGATATTATTATATTTAGGTAATTTTGTACGCTGGTATGTCTGACTTTGACTGCCCTTTTAGTCTAGTGGGTAGTAAACCTAACTGCTAAAGGGGTCGAGAGTTCGATTCTCAATTAAACATTTTTTCTGAGATAGAAACCTATGTTGTGGTGTATAAAATATTTATAGAAATATGTATTTAAAATATCTGTTTGTCAGTAGTTTAATCAACACACAATCACATGGTACAAGGTTCGTGGGATAAGCCCGCCTAGACAAAGATGTTTTCTGTTTCCGTTCACGCCAAACGCTGGTTCAAAACTGGATGTGAATGACATTTGGCGTAGAAAAATATGACTGAGTCTCACCGTAATAATAAACTTGAACTACCGTTTGGCGTGAACGATGACAGAAAAGACGTTTGTCTGAAGGCCGTGGTGTCCGTGTGTGAGTTGTCCAGAGGTACCTACACATTAAAATACGCATCTATCGATGTGTAACCATGAAATAGTAAAATGTTATAGATGATGAGTTACATTTGCATTTAAACTAGCTGCGCCATTCGGTTTCACTCGCGTTACTTTGAGTAAAAACATACTGCATTAAAAATAATATTTTCTTCCGGGAAATTGGACGAAATAATAAATTTTAATCTTTGAACTGATTAGGTATAATTTTTTTCGGTTTCGAGTTTATGAGCTCATTTACAAAAACCACTTCAGAGTGCACACTTTAAAGTTACCCCGAAACAAAATCTTCCTCTTTTTAAGGAATGGTTTAGACTGTCCTTTGCTCAGTAAAACGATTTTAAGTAAATGGATTACCTGATGAATTCGGATCGGATCGGAACCTACCGTATATGGAAATATAGTTCACTACGGAGTTCGGATAACTACGGACGGATGTTTACGAATAATACGGTTAATACGTTTAATAATAATAATTCTGCGGTTGTATTTTAAAGTGATTATTAAAAATCGAAAGCGTGACAAAACGAAACTTAAGTCGATGCAATAAGACTTATAATTAAGTGGTTCAATAATCGAGCCGAGGTAGTAATATGCAGTAGGTAGGTAGCAGTAGGTACTTATTAATTAATGGCCGACATATAAGAGGACAAGCCAGATGGTAGAACATGGTCACCATTGCCCATTTAACACCAAAGGCATGACCGATCTTCTCCGCCGCATCAGTATTTTATACTATTATAATAAAACTGAAGAATTTGTTTTATGTTTCCATTGTTTGCTTGAACGCGCTACTCTCAAGAACTACTGGTCCGATTTGCAAAATTCTTTCAGTGTTAGATAACCCATTTGTCAAGGAGGTTATAAGCTATATATCAACACGCTAAGACCAATAAGAGCAGAGCACCTTTGAAAATATTTAAAAAATTGGGGATTTTTTTTCCTATTGCGAACTTCCGTCGCGTGCGCTGCGTAAACGGTTAAAGTTTCGCAAAAATCACGTATGATAGAATTGTTCCCCGTTAAAAGTTCTAAAATAAGATTATAAGATCCCCAACACCTATAAACGAAATCGCTGGTTAAAGTTATCGCTAGCCCAAAGTAATAGTTACGCGAACGAAGTCTCGGGCGGAAGCTAGTCTTTAAATATAATTGTAAAATAGTTAGCAATATTTTATACAATATCAATATAAATACAAATTTATGAAACATTCGCTGTAAAATTACCTTAATGGCACATGTTACAGTATAAAACTGAGCTGAGTTAACACTACAATTTTATAACATAATATTCCACTAATACTCGTACTCGTACATTAATAATTATAATATGTGGAAAAGAAATTTGATTGACAAATGAAATATGAATCAGCCACGTAATCACCTTATTACGTGCTTAGTAATTTATAGCTTAATAAGTGTTACGTTACAGAAAATTAGTGGTTCTATTACTATAACTAGTAGTGCGCTCGTTGCCCAGCGGCTTGAGTCGATCGTAAATGATTGGCAAAATTAAGCAACAATCTAAAATGTGTTGAGTTACCGTTAGCGGTAAATCTCAGGAGCTTCCGTGCTTCGGATGGCACGTAAACCCGTGTCCTCGTTGGTACCGTCCATCAATATAATACAATTAGATGTCAGCGAATAAAAATGTGTCTCGACACATACCAGCTCATTTGAAATATGCGCTGTTATTTTGTTTAGTTACTTCATACAGCCAGCACATAAACACGTCCCACATAGCCGCAATTTGTACTCAAATTATTTAATACCAACTAGGTACATGCATTGGTTGGTAGGGGTACAAGTTCGTTGGTAATTCAAAGAAGATGTATTTTGTGTTTTAACCGACAGTATTTTGCGTTTGAGTTATATGAAAGGCAACATCTATTATGTTCGACATCGAAGTTACCGTCACATTATTTGTCGGCCTTTTAGCGGCTTAAAACTCCCAACTCATACATATATTGACCACTAGCTTCCGCCCACGACTTCATCCGCGTGGAACAGCTACTTTGGGCTAACGCAAACTTTAACCCGCGACTTCGTTTCTGTCATAAATGATTTTTGCGAAACACGCAAGCAGCAGAAACTCTCAATAGGATAAAATCCCTGATATGTATACATTCTTCATTGGTGCTCCGCTTCGATTGGTCTTAGCGTAATGATATATAGCTTTCCTCGATAAATGGGCTATCCAACACTGATAGAATTTTTCAAATCGGACCAGTAGTTCTTGAGATTAGCGCGTTCAAAGAAACAAAAAAACTCTTCAGCTTTATAATATGTGTATAGATTAAACCCTCCATCAATCTAAATTGAATCCTGATGGTCTCTAGGCTTCCTCAGTAACGAGGAGAACGTGCTCAGTAATGGACAATTAGGGTTAAAGCCAACTAGTATGGTGTTGAAGCCTGATTGTTAAACGAGCCGGCAAGCGGCGCAGTGAGAACCGCAGAACAATAGTGGGAATGAGGAACTGGCACTCTTCATATAAATTATTTTATGAATAAAATACGTCGTTTTCAATAATTAATTAGTTATAATAATATTTTACTTTCCGTATATTTTTTGTGTAGTTTTATTGAGTCTGTAAATTGTAAAGGGTTCTGTACCCAGTAGTACTCATAGCCACATATTAATATTAGAAATAAAGTATGATTTTATATTTAATTTATTTTATATTTAATTTACTTTATATTAATTTATTGTGTTGTTTTATGTGTTGCGAGATACGACACTATATCACATTGAAAACTTAACTTAACAGTGATAAACTAGGTTTGTCCTATGGAAACAAATTTCACCAAAAAACAACTATGTACACTCATCTTTACAAATAAAAAAATTGAACTATCTAAACCCATATACACGGTACCTATAGCAATGTAATATTTTTTACATTGCAGAGCGCGTCGTGCGTCGCCTGTCAGAAACGTAAACTGTAATATTTCATCACGCCGGCGATTTGATAGACATTACACAGCTTTGAAAACTTAATGCTAAACTCTCAGATGAACGGATTCGAATTGGGATCGAATATTTCAATAAAATATTTTTTTCACCGAAGCAAGTGATAATTAAATTAATTGAAACTTAAAGGTACGTGGGGGACTCACACTCCGACCCTGTCGTTCAAAGACCAACATGTAAACAAAGCTATCGCTACCACATGACTGCAAAGGATAAACGTCTTTTAAGTTAACTAATTTGCAAAATATATCCATATATACAGGAAAAACCATGAATAAAACAATAAAATCACATCTAAGGTTAATGTATCAAACAAAAGGATACAACCTTAATTTATGGTGTCTGTGGCGCCATCTAGTGCCCGCTCGTAAGGCTGGTCGTAAAAATAATGTATGCGAGAGCAACGCGTGGACTAGTAAAAGGATAGAACAGTGTCAATAATGGTACTAAACTTTATCTAGGTCGCCGGCCTGCACGCATACTAAATTAATTTATGATTCATATTTACTATAATGTTTTTTTTCAACCTTTTAAATATCGTGCTGATGATTGAAAAAATATTATAACAGTGAAAACAATATCGCCCAATAATTACAACACAAGGCTGCAGAATATATGTACATTTAAATACGTCTTATACTAACACGAGCTACGGCTATAAAAATAACATTTGTTAACTTTGTTTAACTAAAACAAAATATTGGCTGTGAAACAATGTGTTTAACAAGATAAATATGACATTATGTATTATACCTTTAAAATGGTTTACATAACTAACAATGACACAATTTTAAAGCGAAATATTTTGCACAAGATATAAGTAAATATTTTATCTAAGTAATCCTTGGATTGTGTAGATAGCACTGAACAATTTCGTCATTGTCCACACAGCTGAGGTGTCCGAGTGGTTAAGGAGTTGGACTTGAAATCCAATGGGTTCTACCCGCGCAGGTTCGAATCCTGTCCTCAGCGGAAGACTTTTTAATTTTAATTTTTCATTTTTTCGTTTATAAATTGTTTTTTAATAAAAAACATACAATTATTTACATTTTTTTCCAAAAAAAAAATTTTTATATTTTTTTACCAACAGCAATAAGAAGGGCAACGAGCTAGTCTTTGGTAAACATATAAACAAGTTAACGATTAAATAAAAATAAATATGGGTAATAATATTATTATTGAGCGAGGAACCGGCTGTGGGCCGCGCTGGCCGCGCTGGCCGCGCTGACCGCTGAGTCACGGCACGGTGAGACGGCGCGTCTCACTTTATCTCCTAATACCGTCGATACAATTTATTAGATCTGATATCTTGATCCCATTTTCTAGATAACATACATTATAAAACTATTTACTGTTATAAAAATATTTTGGCCAATAGATATGTATTTTTTAATTTACAATCGTTTTTGGCAATTGGTTATAGTGAACAAAATTACATTTACGAAAAAGAGTGCAGTGATGAGAGACGCAGAAGACACGGCTATCTGCAGATATCTGCCAAGAGCTCGGGCTAGCAAGGAAGATCACAATTTGAAAGAGGCCATGGTGGCATGTAGGAATCTCACGTCAGGCAGTGTCCAAATGAGTGGCCAATCTTGAGAGATTCCATTTTGAAATATCCTAGATGACCCTAGGTTTTCGAGACTTGAAAATGCGAAGCGAAAATTGCTAACTAAAATGTACTCAAAGGCATACATACATACATATATATTTATACTTCTTAATTTATTTTTTGTAATACGCAACATTCATTATTTCATTATTTTGAAAATTGCATAGCTTTAAAGTTATGTAATACTTGATATCAGGTTGTTTATATTATTTATATGTGTTTAATGTTTGTAAGGTACCTACCGTAAAGGATGTACCTATCCTAAACACTAATCCATACTAATATTGTTAATGCGAAAGGTACTCTGTCTGTTTCCTTTTCACACCTATGTTGCTGAACCGATTTTGATGAAACTTGGTTTTAGGTAGAATAAAATAAATAAATATAAAAAAAATAAGCATAACAAATTTTATTCACGCAATAGACTACACTAGGTATTGAATGTGGGCGGGGTAAAGGAGGGAGGATAAAGATATAAATGGAAAAAGATAAAAGGGGGGTGAAAAGAAAGGGGAAAATAAGGATAACCAGGGGGGGGTGAAAACAAGGAGGATGATAAAGATAAGGGGGATGTATCCGGTAGGTTTTATTCAATAGGTATAATCTACAAGAACGTTACCACTTAGCAGAGGCTATTACGGCCGAGTCCAAGGAAAGTAAACTGTACAGGAAAATTGATTGAACAAATATCGAGAGCATTAATTTTAGCCGCGGGAGGAGGGTACATGACCGCCATCACGCCCCATCGCGGCGACCATCATGGCTACCGACCTTCGGCCGCGGAGAACACGGACGTGGCCGGTCGACCCGAACCGATTTGGGTTTTTAATATGACGTATCAGCTTCATTTTATGTTGTCGCATAAATTCGATGAATGCCGTATAAATTCACTAAGATATTTGTGACTAAGCACCAACCACGTAAGGAGGCGTAATGATATCAAGTTTCAAGCCCAACAGTGGTGGTGGTAAAAGATGGTCCATATTCAATTAATTTTATTCGTTTCCACTTTAATTAGTAATGTAATTTTTTTCGACTATATTTTTTGGTGCATTTGAAATGACGCCAACACTTTCATATTATGAACATTGTATTTTTAAAATGGTAATGTTTGTATGATAATATCGCGAGTTGTATTGTGTTGTATGACCACATTGACACAGAGAAAAGTAATTGTTCCGAGGGCCGTGACGAAACATGATGGGCCACGTGCTCTATGAGTCACAGTTATATTCCTGTAATGAAATTACTGCCAGTTGCTTAGATGGTAAAGCGCGTTAACTCAGAACAAGTCTATTCACTCTTGTCTTGAAGAAATCTTAATTCATAAGCGTAAGAGGCAGAAGTGAAACCAAACTTGGACTTAGAACTTGGGTCGGAAGTCCGTCCATCCATCCTGCAACCAGATATCGCTGGGAACACATTAGTGATGACAATAATCACTGACAGTAATTATAATTACAGATTCAATGACGCGCGTCTGCTGTTGATCAGATAATGGTTAATTTGTTCTAATAGCGTGTTGTACTTGTGATTGTGCTGACAATTATGACAACAATGTATATTTTTTATAGGAACATATGAGTATTTTTTCATTCATAATTATCGTAAAGTTTCTTAATGTTGTAGAATATTGTAAATTCCTAATTTAACTTAAATAATTATTTTTAGTCGTATTCCAGCTTGAAACTATACACATGTGGGAATGGTAAGTTACGACGAATGTAAATAAAATAATGGAAAATAAGAGACGTTTGACAGATAAAAAAATACAATCGAATTGACGAACGAAAGATTGCAAGGTGTAAAAAACCACAAATAAATATTTGTAACATTATAGTCATTGCCTCTCCGCCGCTATTCCACACAAATATTTAAGTAAATGGAAAAATCGGTAATCACCAAATTTTTTTGAAAGGCTTTCAAATCTGGAAAGGCAGCCTTTTAAGAGTACTGAAAGCCATATCAAATTGCAAATGAAATGAATTGGATATTTGAAATTTGAAACTAAACCTTTTAAACCTGACAGGCCGGTTGGTCTAGTGGTTAGTGAATTCACCGGCTTCACCGGAGGTCGTGGGTTCGATTCCCACCCAGGTCAAACTATTCTGTGATGAGCAGCAATGTTTGTTCTGTGTGTCTGGGTGTAAAATAGAAATATCTATTTAAGTATGTATTTAATATTATATATGTATGTTTATCAGTTGCCTGTTCACCATAGTACAAGCTAACGCTTAGTTTGGGTTCAGTTGGCGTGTGTGAGTTGTCCAAAGATATTTATTTATTTATTATTCTTTTTAATTAATTTAACTGAACATGAAACCCCAACCGTTCGAACGTTAGCCTCTCGTTATCAGTTCACTCAGTCATAATCAGTCAAGTTCGTACATTCGTACCACTCAAACTACTCTCATTAGTCCTTATAACATACTCAGAATTGCAGACATATGCAGTAGGTATTATTTAAACAAAATAATAACGCACTAGGAACTGCAAATTTGCGCTTCGACTGTAATTATGTAATATTTTTCGAAGGTCTGTCTTCCAATTCATACATTACTTCGTTTGCACGGCAGACGGAGCGGCGGAGGTCGTCAGCAAACAGTGCGAGTCAAATGCGCCTTATACAGGCACCGTGAATCATCAAAGGACAAATTTATTTACAAAATTTCAATGTTGGACCTACGGCGAAGAAATGACAATGAATATTAACGATACCGCACATCTGTACATGTAGATCTCCGTGCTGATTCTCGTACTACAAAATAATTTCAAGTCGTTGAAGTTCAAAAGTCGACCGATTGCAGTCCAGCTGGAATTTGATATTCTCATTTATATAAAATGCGCTTTAATAGAACTTCAAGTGTATATGATCTGAACACAAAGGACATTTTGTTGACGAACGACTTTCGGAGCGATGTCATTTAGATATTAAACTTCAACTTAATTTTAGGGAATTTCAAACTGCCTCAGTATTTCATTCCATATCTTACCAGAAGAAATAACGCCACGTCATTAAGACTTCCTAATTTTTCTGCAGGTCCTGGTTATTATTTTACCACAAATTGTTAAAAATCGAAGCGAAATATTCGTCACAGTCGGGTTTAATTATTGCGAAACAAATCGCGGTTCATCACTAATGTTCATGTACCAATACAATGGGAAGATCTCAAGTTGAAGAACAAACCATAAAGCAAATAAAACAAAGAGATCAGTGATGTACCCGGTGCACAATAGTTGTTACATAAATAACAATTGAATACGGCGAGACCGGCAACGGCGGGCGGCACGGAGTGGCATTGAGCCGGCCAGAGGACGGCCCGAGCTTCCTGCTGACGTGACCCACATGGCGACGATGACCCGACCATACTAAACATACGACCCTGATGGACATTTATTATGACAACCAGGTCCAGAGATAACATCTGCAGCACACAACTTACAAAATATACATGAAATTCAACTTTTGATATACAGAACTGTGAAATTGGTTTTCTCTCAGATCAGTGAACCTTCAAGAAGCAACTCCGGTGTTTTCTTCTTAGCTTCTTATTGATTGCAACACCAGTTGATTTTATAGTTGATCTAGCGATTTGTATTGTTAAATTTCCTTTCGATAAGTGAGCTATCGGTTCATAAGACGAAATAAATAGTTTTCATTTAATATCATTTAAAATCAAGGCAAAAAACTATACGCCTTTGGAATCGTACGGTTCGGGCGTTGGTAAAATTATTAGAAGCGACAAGTCACCGCTTTCGTTAACCCACAGTGACTAATGCTCAAAGAAATATAACTAAGGGCTGTGTACAATAACGCATTACAAGTCGCCGCACTCCGCATGCCGCTGGAATTATTAAACAGAGCCTAGACGGTCGACCGAAGACGGTCGGACGGACAGGGCGATCATTAAACTAGTGTATCTATACGTATTTACGTTTCTTCTCCTCTTTATTGTGGTTTCTTTACCTTTCGGAGTAGATTCCTAAAGAATTAAATAAATAATAATAAATAAATATCTTTGGACAACTCACACACGGCCATCTGACCCCAAACTAAGCGGTAGCTTGTACTAGGGTGATCAGATAACTGATAAACATACATATATGTATATATGTACTTTAAAAAAAACATACTTATATAGATATTTACACCCAGACACAGAACCGACATTCCTGCTCAACACATAATAGTTTGGGCTGGGTGGGAATCGAACTCACGACTTTCAGTGCAGCAGTCAGGTTCATTAACCACGCGACCAACCGACCTGTCAACCCTCACATCATATTAAAAATACCAACATGAATGAGTTTGTTTATTCTATTCTAACCACTAAACGATTCTAGAATCAATCTCACGCCTGAACCTTGGACCTCAATTGAACAGCATCCTATACTGTAAATTATAAATGTAGAATTTTGTATAATTTGTGTTTCCTTCTAGTCGTAACCGTTGAACGGACTGAAATGTTACTTGGCATTCACATAAAGTATATTTTGGAATAACACATGCTTCTTTTTAACAATATAGCGAGGGGAAGACGCGGGCAGAAGCAAGTTAAGATGAAAATTAAATTACACTGAAAGTAATAAATCAGTTGTCGACAAGGTAACGGCCAAGATCATGTTCGGGTCCGACACAAAAGTCAAACGAGCTCCAACAAAGCGGCACACAAGGTCGACCCGCGAACAATGGAGACTCGCATGCGACCACGCGAAAGTCTTGCACTTTCACCTGCGGTGGCACGGTGGCGAGAGACCGTACCATCACCTCGGCGTGTGGCACTCGATTACACAATACCATCAGAGATGCCGAGATCGGTCGTGGACCATTTCTTATGCAATCTGGACATACCAAGCATACCCGGAATAATGAGGGTTTATTATCTGCTTCCTTGTTAGTCATCACATATATACTGGGTCGCGTTTATCACACGTTACCGACCTTAGTGACGTAAAAACCAACCATACACGTAGGTAGCAACCTACTCATACTGAAAGCACATGAAGAAAGTCGATATCTGAAATCTGTCTATTCTATTTCTATTCAATTTCTGTAAGCTATATGTATGTATGTAGGTATAATTAAATATCCAAATGCTTTTAACTCACAATTCTGTCTGTCTGTATGCAGAAAACTGTCTGTAAACAGAAACGACACCGATGAAAATTTGTATATAGCTAGACTAGAGCTTGAGATAAAACACACTTGACAAAGAGCTACTTCTTTTGCGAAAAAGGCCTTGTAGCAAATGAAATACGGGATAAAATAGGGGGGTCGAATATAAAATGGTAAAATTCAATATAAAATGTCATAGTATTTTCAAAATGTCGACCTGTGCGACAACTGAAAACTGTTCCACGCGGACAGAGCCACAGGAAGAATCTAGTAGACATGTACTCATATATAAAACATACATAACGTAATTCGTATTCCTGTATGGAGCTAAATCCTTCATCCCAACAAAGGCATGACCTCGCAGACGCAGTTCTTGGAATGAATTCGTCACAGTCGTGAGGAAGATGAGTCGGATGCATAACATAACCACGCCAGAATACATATCAAGTTGCTGGTTGTGATGATGAGGTCACTACGAGTAACCTTAATTTATATTCGTGGAGAATACCAAAGAGAGAAATGAAATGAAAATGTCCTACGAAGTAATTACTACTTACTACGAACTAATTTCCAAAACAAGGCACCTAAGATACCCAGGGTTGTGTGAAAGGGGGTAGGTTGGTATTTTTTTGACATGATTTTATATTGTACCTATATTTTGTATCTGTTCTTGTACCCACATTCTTGTAACATTTGTGGCCCTCATATGAGGAAATTTTCCGTGATTTAAACGGTAATTTTAAAAGAACCGATTTGGAATTATACCAAAAGGTAATAAAATGAAAACATCATTTAACACGCATTATTTATGATAACTTCAAAACCACCGACAGGTGGAGCTACATATGTATGTATATGTGTATACAGGCATATGTGTTTGTTACTCGTTCACACAAAAAATACTAAAAGAA
>DWJZ01000594.1:0-30316 GCA_018249125.1 Asbolis capucinus
TTCAATTTTAAGTTTTTATTCTCTATTCAAAACAGCATTTACTTTTTCTTCCGTTTTTTTTTTACTTTTTTTAAGTACACTTACCATAGCCCTCCAACATCTGTATCTCTCACACCAGCTAGGTTGGCTGGAAGAGATCTCTGCTAGAGATGAGCACGCCTTTGTACTAATTCTCCTACATGTACAAATTTTTTACAAAAGTATATAATAAAGCATTAAATTTAAATTATTCTCTAAAATCAGAATAGCTTCTTATTAAACATACAACTGGCCATTTGAAACTGGTTGCATAATAAATAAAAAATAATTAGCGTTTTATATTGATTCGAAGGTTTCAAGAAACAATGCGCGCCAGAACAAACGTTTTGGCGCGCATTTCTCATTTCTGTTTCAAGGTGTTCGTCTATGGCGATAACGAAATGTCAATGAGTTTAGTTGTCCGTCCATAAAATGATTTTATATCACTTACAATGTTTGCTACTCTCAAGCATTCATATTAATGAATTTAATATATAATAAATATCAGAAAAAACAGATGGCCATCTGAACCCAATCTGAATTGCGCTTGTGCTATGTTAATCAGACAACTGATAAACATACATTTTTAGTTTTAAATATATACTCATACGTATATTTAAAACTAAATATGTACAAGAAACAGAATAAACATTCCTGGTAGAATATGTTCTGGGTGGGAATTGAACCCCCGACGGCTTACCTTTTGAACGCACTTTCAAAACAGGAGGTCTCATTTCCAGTATATATTTTTTTAAATATGTTACCTCAAAACTTTAGCGAGTGGATATATTTTGATAATTCTTTTAACCAGATTTATAGCTCAGTCATGTCCAATACCAGTAAAACATACGGTGATTTTGCCCAGGAGCGAACAATCTTGCTCCAAGTCTTTCCAGGCAATTGATTTCTCAGAGGCAGCTAGGTTTGCCGTTGTTGTAGGACAATTCAATGCAATATTTATTGTACGACGTTAGAAAGAGACGGATAATATAGAAACACGATGTAAACAACAGGCGGTCTTGCTAAAACCGTCCCCTTCGTAAGGGAGACGGTATAAAATATTGATCAGTACAAAACTAATAAATGAATTATTCTTTAGATATGAGATTAGAGATGCGAATAGAGTGAAAACGGAATTATATTTCTATAAATACACTGTCCGTCCGTCCGTCAATTCAACAGTTACAGGTTCCTGTTTGCTAAACCGAAATACGCTCTATGATTTTTTATGGACTATCTACGCTGCCACTAACAGGTTCTAAAAATAAAAAATATTTTTTTTTTGTCTTTGCTTGATACTAATACTGTTTTATTAATAGCCAGAGTGTAGGTGGTTTAAATAATCAAGACATTATGACATTTAATATACTGACTACGTTATTGCCATAAACAAGTGGGGCGGGCCATTGAGAACACAAGGCACGTAAATGGAGCGAGAAAATAACTCTGCATTTCATATGATTTAAAAAGCAATTGAGACCATTTCAATTATACTGCGATATTGCCACTAAACGACAGGAAACTGAGGAAATAAAGGATATGGAAGAAAATTTTTTTCAACGTTTCTCCCACTCAATAAAGCACCTTTTTCGAACGGTGGTAGATTCAATTTGACGTCATAAGGGTATTATTAATAACTATGTGACAAAAGGTATTAAAGATTTTGAATTCATTTTTAAATGAGCGCTCCTTTGTTGAAAACGATATCAGATTTTCAATTTTCATAGGACTTTTGGAGCCTGAACAAACTCTCTGAATTTAGGCACTCGTCAAAGTAAACAGAGAATGAGAGAAAAGTTCCTTCTAATTTCGATCTAAAAACAGAGTTTTAAAATTAGGAGACAGAACTAATTATAAAATTACTGGTTTCCGCTCGTGGCTTTGCCCGCATGGTTACGTATGTTGATAAAAATAACCTGTGTGTTTTTCTACACTATAATCTATCTCTGTGCCAAAATTCAACCAGATCAGTTTAGTAGTTTTTGCATGAAGGAGTAACAAAAACATTCCTCCATCCTCACAAACTCACGCATTTAAAATACTGCGAGTAATAGGATATTAAAAACCAAGTGCAAACGAACACGCCAATGTTAAAAAGCTCTTGTCGGATTTATGATAAACTTTTCAAAATGGACATTCGTTAATGGACACAGCAGAATTAATTTAGAAAACAGTTTATTATAAATTAGAATCAAGTCAGATGACAAGAACTGATAAAATCATTTAAAGTGCTTTTGTGAAAATACTAGCGACGGATTACAAATCTGGGAATCTGAACAAACATTTCAGAGTTGGAAACTCGTCAAAGTAAACACAGACTAACTAATACTAATGAAGAGAATTATGAAAGATTGTGATTAATTAAAATAAACGGTGAAGGCAGAAACAGATTATAAAATTAAAAGTAAAAGTGTAGACGACTCTGAATACGCTTAATGTTTCTAGAGTGTAGGCATTGGTTTTTGTATGATTTTCTATTTCTTACTTACTGGAGATTTGACGAGATTAGAATTAATATATATAATAATATTTTTTGTATATTTCTATCCCTCGTTGATGCTCTTTTAAAAAAACTATTTGATCAAAATCTATGTCTTTTTTCTATTTTTGTCTCTAAATCCAATGTTTCATATATTTTTGTTGTTAACAGTGATTTTAAATTTGATTTATACTTTATAATCTGTGGTTGATTGATGAATATTAATTATTCTTTCTTGCTGATTACTGGATAGACTCAAGGTTGACTGGTAGAGAATACTTTTAGTATTAAGTCCGCCTGTACCTTGGTTACATGATAAAAAGTGCAAATGACATCTCTACACTTTCGATTCTACTTAATATCAATTTTAACAGGTATTTGAATTAATTAGTTAAAAGATGAGAGAAAATGTATGCCTTCCACGGAATGCTGTGCTATAAGTACAGAATTGGATTTTTCTCATTGTATTTTCAGTTATTCGAAAACCTGTAATCTGGAAAAATAAACTTTTGATAAAGAAATACACAAAGGTAATGTTTACATGGCACGGGGCCTTGAAATACAAAAGCACGTCAATGCGGCTTCGTTGCCGCGGGGAATGCGAGAAAAAATACTCGCGAAACTTGTTAAGTTCCCGCTGCATCGCCAATGGAACAATGGCTTCAACCATTAATGGCCTATTAATGACCCATTCGGCGGTCAGTCTACGTATTGTATGTTTTTATGTCGTCCCAATGTCTTTGGAGACCAAAGACATGGCCCTGTCAGCGAATCCGTGGCGGATTTAAAAGTAGGTTAAGCAAAGGCTCGAGCCTAAAGCGACTAATTTTTGGGCCGGCAAATATGTGGAATGATTTTTTTGCTTGGTACCTTTGCTAAGATTTTTGTATAACGGTGAGAGATGTCAGGAGATGTCTTGCAGGAGACGACTATTTGTCGTAGTATGGACCTAAACTTCCATACTATACAGAGTAAACCAGTCAATGTAATCCCTCTGCAGATAACTGTTAAATGTCAGCTACCTCGTATGTTTTACTTACTAATCCAATCGTTTCGTCGTTTCGTTTATAATGAAATTATGAGTCCGCAACACTCGCAATACTGGTCTGGAATTTAGGTGTGTGTACAATTATAAATTTCAAATGCAACGTGTTACTTAAGTATGTGCCAGTTACGCGGCTGGTGTAGAAAATAACTAAGTTCGCTTGTTAGTAAAAGGTTTGCGTAATATCCGCTTTGCAATCGTTTTTGATTTATGTTAAAAAGCTCTGTACAGACACTCGAGCTTACTTTTAACGGCCCTTTCCGCAGGACGCGACCAACAATACAAGTCAGTTAACATGTTTTAAAAGATATGCTGAGAAATGTTTTTCGTAGTTTCTATCTCCTTTATTATGACAACGGTACGATTCTTGACGTTGTCATAATTGTATTGAAAATACCTACTTAAAATAATTGATTTGAGTTTGAGTTTCAGTTCAAACAATAGACTTATTTGCTGTGCTGATAGACAGACAGCATTGCTTTGTCCCTCCTTATTTTCATAATTTAATATGTGTACCCTGTAGTACTAGTAATTGGTAGATACAATATTGAAAACAGTTATAAGTCTAAGTTAAATAAATAAAATAATACCCTCGTACGAGTATCGTGTTATGGAATAAACTGCAAATATAGTCGATTGCCTTGCGACAAGTGTAGTCGTATATGAAATATTTTACATAGGAATAGGAAAAGTAAACATTAATATACAGACGAGTGACACTGACATTTGCCGTGATAGCAGACATGACATTTGTATTAGACCAATAATTTGTATGACATTGATTATATAGAACTTCACTTGTCGTGCACTAGTTGCTATCTCGACGTCATTCTTATACAAGTTAACGTCTATAATAAATTCTGTTGTTGCGGAAAATGTCAACAATTTTGTCACTGACGTGTGGCGCGTGTTGCGGAATTGCACTTTAAAACTAGCCACATGTAGGGCTGGTAAAAATAACCCGAAGCAATTTTTTTTAAAGCAGTTGAAGTGAAACTAGAAAGCCTTGATTCATAGTATCAATAAATAATTATTATACACATATTATATTGACCTTGGTGCAATTGTGTTAATCGCACTTGACCGATTTTTTATTGCGTGATTGCGTGTTCGAAATCTATCATTCGGTATTAATAATGTAATAAGGAATAGGTAGAATTGCTTATGATATGGTTTAACAACAATGTGCATAATTTCTATATATGATATTATCGATCATGCATAATTAATGTTTAAACCATGCATATGCATCACAGTCGGTGACACGTGTAATGAGATAAAATGGAATGAAATTAATTAGAATTCTTTTTTTACATTCGTTTCAAAAGGATGCTCCTTTCCTATAATCTTATAATAATGCCTAATTAACCTAATAATATTGCCAAATTTGCCTAATAATTTGCCTGATAACGTATACTAATTGTCAAGTACATATTATCCATAATATTGTACAAGTTAATCCTGTCAGGTCCTTGATAGGTCATGATCGGTATACACCCATGTCCATACCGCACACTTATTTTCAGTTCGAACTAGACACAGCAACAATGATGACCTATACAATGACAAAAAACTCGCTGAGATACGAGTACGTGAGGTATTCGAAGTCAGCAGATAATATTTGCAGCTTCTGTACAAACATTGACTGCAGGGATTTCCCCTGTTTACTACCGACGAATGTATTATTTTACCAGGTCATTCAATTCTGGTGTAAGTATGAATATCCTCCATACACAATTTGAAGAGTCAAATTACAATGAATATTCGCGTACTGCAGTACTTGAAAGACAAAATTTAATGTGTGATTAATGATCGTGACGTTAAGAGGAGATTATTATTGCTATCTCGCTTCCGCTCGCAGTTACGCCCGCGTGGTAGGCACGTTGATAAAAAGTAGTCTATGTGTAAACTACTCTATAATCTATCTCTGTGCTAAATGTCAATCAAATACGTTCATTAGTTTTCGCGTGAAGGAATTATATTATATCCATCAGCAACTTTCGCATTTATATTATTAGCAAAGCGTGAGTCGGTTGAGTGGGCCTTCTGGACCAATATCGTGCACATTTATCGCGCTTTGCCTTGTCTTTTTTCACCCGTACCGCAAAGGATTGGAATAAGTTGCCCGCTTCGGTGTTTCCGTTCGATTACAATGTAAATATCTTCAAGTCAAGAGTGAATAGGCTTCTACTAAGTTAGAGCGCTTTACATTCGAAGACTTCATGACCACTTACCATCAGGTGGGCTCGTAGTCAAACGCTTACTTATCTAAGATAAAAGAAACAAATATTGTATGTCACTTAGTACAATAGGCACTTATTGGAAAATACCTTTTACTTTATTTATTGCTGCGATATAAGGTAAGAACTCTGTATTCAGTTTGGGTATTGTTAATGTAAATTAAAGTTATTTATATTTATTTAACGGTTAATATAAGCGTCCCGACTGACGTATGACGCACGGGTGTCCCCCATGGGGTATATAAATAAATGTTTTAATTCTTATGTATGTCATGTGTCAAGGGAAATTATGAACCCCCACTTATAATCTTGTAATGGTTATTACGGCTATTACAGGAAATTTCATATTTTTGTTTTTCAGCATTTAAATTAAAATTTTACAATTAATTTTTATTTCCTATCGTAATATTTAGAAAGTATTTAAAAAGTCTCTGATACTTGTTTTTAATGGAGGTAGTAATTAATTTATTTATTAATTTTTTTTTTTTCTTATGGCGCATATATACATAATACGTACGTGTGACCGGCATAATACGTACGTGTACATTTTGTTGTAGGGCTAGGGTCTATTCTACTATAATTCTTGGATTTATAAGGGCGGATTGGTAAGGGAATGTTAGGCAGTGCCATTTTTTTCACTGTTTTTATGCCGTGCGGAAGATAACGACATGGCGTAACGTATTAATTTGATAGATATATATAAAGAGGACTCATTAATACAAATCTAATGTGCTCAAACACAACGGGCTTACTAGTAGCCATCCCAGGGTTTCCGATCCACCTTCCAGTTCATCAGATCAGCTCGGTCGTATCATATTATTGTATTGTCATCAGAGTTACACGTGAATGCCAAGTTTCATACAGATACAATAATTAGAAGTGGGTGAAATTAATCTTCTTAGATTCCATTACAGGTCAAGCGTGTAAAAAAAATTAAATGCCTGCCACGGGCGGGAATCGTACCTCGGACCTCTTATTTCGTAGGGTAGGTTACATAGCGGCTAAATTATAGATTTATGGATAACAGATTGAAAATGGAATCTGTTATTTTTATTGTTCATTTTATTTGCTTGTTCTTGAACATCGTGGTATCAAGGTATCGGAACTGAATCATCTGTTATATAACTACTGTATTATTAAAAACATTACAAAGAATTGCTTGTTGGTAGCTTGCTTTATTGCTTCCTAAGGTAGTAAGGAATTGTTGCCTGATAAAAAAAACGCTTACACATTCATAACATTACACTATATATGTGTGTGTGTATGGCATGTGCATTAAGCGTTCGTAATCCGGCGGCTTGTTTCGATTATAGGCGATTTTAAAAGTTAAGAAACATCAGGCGTGGTCGTTAAAACGATGGGTAACCGTTGGTGGCAAAAAAATTATGAGAGTTTTCGTACTTTGGAACGAAAATTCGTCGGTCCCGGTTGTTCTTTAGATAGCAATCGTTTAGCCGGAGGGCTTAGATGGCATAAAAACTTGTGGCAATTGGGTTGACCACCAACCCCTCTACCACTTTGGAGCATCGTGGTGGAGTATGCTCAGAAAGAGGAGTTACTCATGCTCAGTAGTGGGCCATGGATAGATAGAAGCCAAACACGTCCTAACCTAACACTACTATGGTCTGACTTAAAAACGAAATACATATTGGCATCGAATACAAATTACGAACGTGACTAATACAAGGAAGTGGATGGACCGTTAAAAAATACCATAGTGTTATTATCTATTCACTGGAAGCACTTGCTTATTATTTATTGCATTCCTATGCAGTATTATTGACCAGTAGGGATCGACAGATCTTAATATTCTATCTGACTCTAATCTATGGCTTAATTATGCGCTAAAACCTTCGACCTACCTTATGTATTTAAAAGTATATATGTATGTTTATCAGTTATCTGATCGCCATAGCACAAGCTAACGCTTAGTTTGGGATCAGATGGCCGTGTGTGAGTTGTCCAAGGATATCATATTATATTATAATCAGTATCTTATTAAGAATGTGTGAATATTGTGTGTGTAGTCTTTCGTTAAATGACTTTTGTTAAGTGAGCTCGATGTTGCTACGATGAAATAAAATATTTTGACTTTGACTTTTGATGACGGATTAAAGATAAAAAATACATTTTATTTAGACTTTAAAATACATTTTATTGATTTTATTTAGTTTGATATTTGAAATTTGGTAATTGGATAGTGTTACCAAACTTTGTAATTGGACCTTAGGACTTTTTTGCCGCTGCAACAACTCCCCATGGAAATGTTGAGAAGATGACGTTTTGTCGATTTTTGATGTGTTTAAAAATTCAACGAATTTGAAAAGTTAATTAAAAATCATACTTATGATTATGAATGCAAAACTTTGTATGGATGAATTGTTGGTTTGAAGGTTACTTCTTCACTCAGAAAGCTGTGTACGGATCTGAATGAAATTTGGTACAGGGATAGATTATAGTCTGAAATAACACATGGACTACTTTTTATCAACAACATTTTACAACGCGTGGTTACGCGGGTGGACCCTAGATGTTCATAATTTGCTGTCGACTTAATTAAAACTATTCTGTATGCTAGTTTATTTGTATATGTTGGAATATCAAAGGTTACTAACTAATAATAGTAAACTAATTATCAATTAAATATAACTCAAGTGTACATATTCTAATAACAAAGAAATAATTATCATTTTAATAACATATCATACATAATGTAATTACCACATACTTATATGGTACAAGGATGTGTTTTATGTACTTATAAGTTTTTATTGTTTATGTACTTATGTGTTTTTATTGTTTATGTACTTATGTGTTTTTATTCATGTGTACCTGACTTCAAATGGTCCTCTGCAGAGCACGTTACTCTCCTTGTAACTGAGGAGTCTCAGCACACTCCACCACGCTGCTCCAGTGCAGATTGGTGGAGGGTTTAGTGGCTAAAATAACTGTCGGAATCTATGCCATTCGAAGGCCTCAGACGAGACGTAACGATCGTTATCTGACGATAAAAGCCGTGGCGAACTCTGTGTGCCCTTCGAAGCACGAAACCGCTCACAGAATGTTTGCCACTAGCGAACACCCATCCAATTCAGAGCACATTCATTCCTTAACTTTAACTATTACTTAGATGTACCCTACTCTACTGTGATCTCTTTGCTAGTACATACATATATTTGATAAGTAATAATTAAAATACCTGTATCTTCCACAGAACACAGATAAAATCTATGTTCATAACATGCATTTTAATGTAAATTACAGGAAATATAATGTATAATTTGTGATGCATGCTGCTGTTATGTAATTCTAACACACAGAGTTATCTGGTTTTACTTATTGCATTATTGACCCGTATTTTGTTCGCTTTGCGTAAAATGATTCTTGTTTCATATAAACCTAGTAGTAGTTTTAACTCATGTTTACGAACTACAAAATTTAAACTTGGAATAATAGTTACTGTGGTTTAGTTGGTGGTGTACTTTGAAGTTAGAAGTCTTGAGTTCAATCCCCGGCGCCTGTAGACAAATTTATTTACTGTTATTGTTCACGCTGTACGCTAATTCAAAATTGTATGCAGTGAAGTTTATTGCGGATAAACAGCCGCCATATTTTTCTGTACGAAATGTCATTCCCATATTTGAATTTAGAATTTACGTTTGGCGTGAACACTAACAGAAAAGGCATTCGTCTCAAAGCCCGGAGCAGTAATTTATATTACAGATAAATGTTTGTTCTCGAGACGACAACGTGAAACCATTGAATAATGACATGTTTGAAATAAACGAATACAGACACTCTAAAATACTGCCTCTTATATGACGTAGTAATTCGTAGTGCACAATTATTTTTTTAGAGATTCACAGATAAAATTACAATTTGAGAATACGGTTCACTGGTAGTCAAGAAAGAAAGCGAGAGAAATTTCACCGCAGATTACAAAATACTGCAACAAAGCCATCGTAACAGCTGTCGAGAGTTCACGCGTTTTTTGTTTGACGTTTGACGCATGCGGCCTTTTGGGTTTGATGAGCAACGTGCAACGAGCATCTTTCGTTTTCTCATGGATTTTGATGTAAAAAAGTAACATTATTATAATAAATTGACTAATGGCGTATAAATATGACTGCTATTTAGAAAATTAAGACATAATTAATTGATTCTATAAACCAAAAATCCCCAAATTTCTAATTGATTTTTTAATTGTGCGAATTTGGTTTTGAAAATCATATAGCATGGTAGATATACATAGAAAGCCAAAAATAGCTCGTATCCATACTTTATACTATTGTAGTATATGTATATAATGCTTTTTACTATATTTTCATTAATCTTCCAGTCCAGTATTTTTATAAAATACCCAATTTTTATATTGAGTTTCGTTAAAATTATTTTCTATTAGTGCATATTGTTATTATACGTGATATTGTAATGTATTTTTTTAGTTATTTTATTATGAATGCCTCTTAGAGGGATATTCTCAAATATCCTCTCTGAATCTTACTATCCCGAGCAACATGCATGCCATATTTCAGTACTTTCGGCTGTTGTCTGTCAAGAAACGTTTTGTATATATTGAAGTATAAGAAAGAAAAGTAAGACCATTTATTTGCACAGATACACAGTTATAATATTAGAAAGTAATTAAAAAAAATATATGAATACACACAAAAATGAATATCTGAATCTAAATTCTTCCAGTTTTTAAACGCGCTAACCAACATCGGTCGTCGTCTCGCGTCGGTTCCTGACAAGGAGCGGCGCACCGGCCGGCTGCGAGCTGAGCTGGTGACGCTGGACCTCAACCTGCCCGCGCGGGTGTGGCTGCCGCTGCATCCGACTCCTCACTACGTGCTGAGGATACCGCCCTCGGCTGCTGCGGTTCTCAATAGTAAGGATAAGGTGAGTTGTCGTGTGTGGATAACCTTAGTCTGTTTGTTATAATATGTACTTATATCCACCTGTATGCCCCACTCAGATTCGTTAACGGTTATTTAAATTATTCCTAAGTACTTATTCTATACTAGGAAGCAATTTAATTAAGCATCAAAGGCTGATGCGGCAGTATATTTTTGGATAAGTTGTTACTTTAAATTAAAAATAACTATTTTGTTATTATTATATTATTATAAAAATAAATATTTGTCGGATTCTCAGCTTCATGCAATAAGTCCGTATAATATTATTAATAACGAAAACACAATCACAAATCGATTGCATCAATCCTCAGGCGCCTTACATAATGTACGTGGAAGTGCTGGAGACTGACGGCCACGAACCACTCCCCCCGCGTCTCTTGCCTCCTGCGCCACCCGCACCGCACTCCCCTCCCATACGTCACACCAAGAGCGAAGAGAACCTGGTGCCGGAGTGGCCCACGCTGTCCCTGTACTCACCGTTGGATGACGTTGACGCTGGGGACTGCTGGAGTCATGAGGACGACGAAGTTAGCTCGAGTTATGCTCCGCGAGCGCCAGCTCCGGATAGCTTATCGCAGGTGAGATTATGTGACGTTAAATGTAATTTCGATATTATAAGAGGCGGGCATCGTTGCATTTGTTTGTAGGAATTATGTGAAAATATTGTAGCGCTATTCAGTACTACAGCGACAGAATAAATACGTTTTTCAGTTGTCTGGTTCATGGGAGACATATCTACCATTTTCGTAATAATAATAATACTTAGTATAAGTTATAATTGTCTTTTTTTTTAATTATTAGACGTGTCACTTTCGGCCACGTCGTTACATTTTCTGTTTATAGCATATCAAGCATAAAAATGCACCTCAAGGTCATAATTTTAATGCGTACATATGCTTTTAGTATCTTAGTGTATTAAGTTTCTTGCGCCACTAGGTCAAGATTGCGGTTTTATTTTGTTTACAATAGTGCATTCACCATCGAATACTTCAACCCCACTTACAATTAGGGATCGTAGTCAAGCGCATTAAATTTAACGTGTCCTAAACTTATCCAATTTGAAAACCGTAGGGCGTAGAAGTTTCACTTCTTTTTACATGTTATAAGTTAATGTTTGATAACAATCTCGCCAGAAATATATTTCAAAACAGACTACAGTTCGCCGTGTCGTATGTGACAGGTGTCAGCGGTGTCCGCGGCGTCAGCGCAATCGACGTCGTCGTGTGGCTCGCGCGAGTCGCTGGCGGTGGGCGCGGGGGAGGTGCGGCGTCGGTTGGCCGATGCAACAGCAGCGCCGCCGCCCAACGCCTTCAGACATGATCCTGCTGACCCCTCCGCTCTAGCCCTCAAGGTAGGTCATCATTCATGCAAATTCCATCTTTAATTTTTACCATAAGAACTTGTCAAGTTTTTAAGTGTAAAAATTCTAGATCGAATTTACATCAAGTAACCGTTGTTTACCAAGAAATTTTACTAATATTATAATTGGGAAACTTTATCAGGATGGATGAATGGACGGATGGATGTGATCGGAATCAAATTGGGAATAACAATAGAATATAATCTGGAATAACACATAGATTACTTTTGATCAAATTATGACGCGGGGGAAGACGTGAGGTGACCCTATTTATTAATAAACAAAATAAATTTCTTAGCAAAAAATCACTTCGAATCACAGGAGTCATGGGAAAGTAAATTAGCTCGTATGAAGCAATCCTCTCCCTACGGGTACCTCTCTGGCTGGCGGCTGCTCGGCTGTATAGTGAAGGTGGGCGACGACCTCCGTCAAGAGATGCTAGCTGCTCAGCTGCTGCGGCGGCTGCAGGCGGTATGGGACCTGGAACGAGTGCCGCTGAGGCTGCGGCCCTACGAGATACTTTGCCTGGATAAGGAGTCTGGACTTATACAGCCGGTTAGTCTTCATATTTTATCAAGGAGAAGACGGGGCGATGTGTGGTGTAGATATTTATAGTGTGTTTAAAAACGTTGTTATGACATACGTGTCATATTATGTACTCGACTTATCGCGCTCGCTTTCGACTCGTATTTAATGCTACAAACATAGCATACTTGTATCATAATGTACTATCATATACATTCTATATACATATAGTTCTATACTTGGTGTAAGTTCGATCAGGAGTAAATGTAAACAAACAAAGAACGAGGACAAACTACAAATAAATCTAGTCACACAAAAAAATTACAACACACATTCAATTTCATACTTTGACATCCTTAATTTCATGAAGGGAGTTAACAACCTTTCAACCTATTGAAGTATTTTGTTTTAAAATTTATTGATTTCAGTTTTAATGCACTTTATGCATTTGTTACAAAGCAAATTACATGATTTACAAGTGAAAGTTTTTAAAAAATGTAACTGATAAAACAAAAGATTCCGGATCGAATTTGCACCGAGTATAGTTCTAAATTATTAATCTATTTATTATTTAATATTTCGTTTCGATTTTATCGAGATTAACACATACGCTACTTTTTATCACCATACCAAACGAATGAAGTCGTGGGCGGCCTTTAGCAGGATATAAATATTCTTTGCAATATAATATATAAACACATCCCAGTTGTTTAAAATTATTTTGATCCACTGGTGACATGTTTGATCAAGTGGATTTGATTTGACATATTTTTCTCTGAACGACGTGAAATGATATGTTTATGGTGTCGTTTTGTCAGGTGCTGAACTCGGTGTCGCTGCACCAGATCAAGCGTCAGTCGGGGCGCGGGCTGCGCGCGTGGCTTGAGCTGGAGCACGGGCCGCCCGCCAGCGAGGGCTTCCTGCGCGCGCAGGCCAACTTCGTGCACTCGGCCGCCGCGTACGCTCTCACCAGCTACCTGCTGCAGCTCAAGGACAGGTGCTGTCACTATTACTTTCAATTACAATGTTACTGTCACTTTCAGGGTTAAATAATTGTTTTTTATAGCCGTTGTCATGTCACTAACATTATGAAAGAACTCTGTGAAAGTACGACGGTACTTTAAGTTTTCAGATGTTGTCACTGATATTAGCATTGTCACTGTTATCTTCATTTTTATTGGTAATGTAATGTCGCTTTTACTGTCAGTAATATTGGTTCTGTCACTGATATTAGTACCTTCACTGATATTGGTTCTGTCACTGATATTGGTACCATTGCTAACACTATCGTTTATTATATCTCACTGGTTCCATTTGCAAGGACTTAAAATAAAACACTTATATAATGCTGTCACTGATATTAGCACTATCACTGTTATTTTCATAGGTATCGGTAATGTCGCTTTTACTGTTATTGATATTGGTTCTGTCACTGATATTAGTGCCGTCGCTGATATTAGTACCGTCACTGATATTAGTTCTGTCACTGATATTGGTACTGTCACTGATATTGGTACCATTGCCAACACTATCATTTCTAGTATCTCACTCAATGAAATTGCAAAGATTTAAATTATGTACTTAAGCAACTTAAACATATTTTTTGTTGACAGGCATAACGGCAACATATTATTGGACAGCGAGGGCCACATAATCCATATTGATTTTGGATTTATTTTCTCAATATCTCCCAAGAATTTGGGATTTGAGAGTTCACCGTTCAAGGTAAAGTATAAACATTGTTCATTAACTCATTTATAAGTAATTAACTTAGAAATGAACTTGGCTTTCTTCTGAGCGTGGTTACAGTCTTCTCGTAATTCAGGAGGCCTAGAGTATAATCTTGCTGTTCCATTCTGAATCGGTGGACGTTTTAGTTTAATCCTAGTATCGTAGGATTTTAAGCCCTATGACCTCCGACAAGGGTTAACGACTTTCGTCTGACGATTAATATATATGCCGACTGTATTGTGTTTGTTTGGAACCGGCGATCACTAATGCCGTTTCCAACTTTTGCTGTTGCTACTTCAGTGCCATCTTCCATAGTATATAATAGTGAAATAAGTTTTAAAATGGGCTAGTAGATTTTTACCCATTATAAACAAACGTAAAAACAAAAAATTCCTTTCTAAAATTCTGATCGAAACATGCAAATTACAATGCAACTAGTTTTAGACCGCGTCTTCGCCCACATGGTAGTTACGTTGATAAAAGTAGCCCATATTCAAGACTATAATCTATCTCTGTGCCAAACTTCATCCAAATTGTCTTAGTAGTTTTTTCGTGAAGCTATAACGAACATCCATCCTACAAAAAATTTCACATAGTGTAAGTAATATATGCGATTAATACAGAAGTGTATATAAACGTTTATTCGTCTGCAGTTGACGGCAGAGTTCGTTGAGGTGATGGACGGGTCCAGTTCGGACATGTTCGCGTACTTCAAGATCCTCATTCTGCGCGGACTGATCGCCGCGCGGAAACACTGCGAGCAGATCATACACCTCGTCGACACCATGCGGATGGGTAACCTCATTATTATTAATATAATAAGAATTTATAATAATAAACTTTATTTCGGGCCACGAAGTAGCAGAAATTAGTAACAATTTGACCTTAAAAGTATGTTAGTGTGAATTTTAGTAAATTGTACAGTATTTAAATAATGTATTTCATGTCAAATATTAATAACAATATGACAATAATAATAATTAACAGAATACAATTATAAAATTATTACAATACAATGACAAATCACAAGGCATTTCCGGCCCCAATTTTTGGACAAAAATGTTGCAAGGGACAATGTAGACTGGATGAGATCATTCTTAAGATCCTATTGGAGTTGCTCTGCAGTCAATGGATTTACGCAAAGAAATTACTAGTTGCCACAAATACTGGAAGTCTATACTAGTTTAACGGTCACATTCCCTACAACTAGCGTTGTAACATGTTATCCCTGCTACCTACCACAATCGAGAATTTTAGAATAATTTTGTCCCATTGAAATGAAGATAAGGTAAAATCCTTGATAGTACTCATGTCAAATATGATCCGGGGTCCTCAGACTGTAAACTAAATTTTGTTCTATGTTCAGTAGTGACGAACTTTTATCTTCAGAAAGTACATTTTCTTAAAGAATGTTATCATGTGTTATTTCACTAGTTCTATTATATAGCTGTACTAATTTTTATCTAAATTGTTCTAGTATGGATGGATAAAGTAGAAAGTGATAAATCAAACAGTGATTACTGAACAGAGTGACAGAATACCCAAGAATTTTTCGTAAACCAGAACCTTTCGGCCTTTTAAGTTCCCAGGGAGTCATTATAATATTGCAATATGCCAAAAGGATTTATGAGAAGTTATTCCTGTAGAATATAAAGTAGGGGATATTATTTGTTCTTCCCTTCGATCCCATGCTCAGTATTCAATAATTCCTCACTATTTCCAGGTGGTCAACTGACTTGCCTGCGGAGTAGCAGTGCAGTGTCATCATTCCGAGCCCGCTTCCACCTCGGCAAGACGGAGCAACAGCTGCAGGTTCTTGTCGATAAACTGGTAAAGGATGCAATGCACTCCCTGTCCACCAGACTATACGACAACTATCAGTACTACACCAACGGGATACTGTGATGTGTGACAGTGAATGTGACAGTGATGTGACAAATTTATAAGTGATTCAGTGATTGTGTGACGGGTTGGTGCGATCTAAGGTGTGTTTAGATTGATTATATATTGATGTTAGGCTCTGTAACAGCAGATCCGTTCTTAAGTACATAACATATTACGTACATAATATATTGACAAGTCGAATTCAGGACAAGCAAAGATTTAAATATCAAACTGGAACCAGGAGTTTTCAGAGTTCATCTGAAGCTTACAGTATGGTTTTTCTTTACAGTAAAGGTTTTGAGATTGTGATGTTAGGTTGAGAGTTATTAATGAGGGCTTTAGAGCCTCTACTTTGGATTGTTGCAATGCTTTTTCATTAATACTACCAATTAAATACCATGAACAAAAAAAATGTCAATAGAAAAGCCCATATTAATCTTTCTACTCATTTAACTAAACATATGGTGGTGCCAAAGTTACATGAAAGACAGATAACTTGGGCCTTAGGCTTTAAATAAACATAAAATCTAATTGTTAGTCTAAACGCACCTTCATATCGTATTCATACGCATTTTAGTGTTAACTGTCAAGTTTCTCTGAGAATTTTATCCTAAAATTCCCTTTTGGGATGATAGTAAGTCGACGATTATACATACATACATATATCTTCAATATGTAAAACGACATGCGTTCTACTGCGTTTGTTGTCTATGTAAATAAATCATCTGTTTTTCTAAGAATCATTTTTGTGCGAGTTGAATGTACATGACTGAACTTACGAAGGATAGAAATAATTTATGATCTTAAAACATTTCATTTTATATATTAAATAGTGTCTATACATCTCAAGTATCGTTTAGTTAGGATTTTATTTTGAGCATCAGATCATAATTTATATTCGCGTGACCCTTATAGTGTAAAGGCTCTATTTCACATTCGAAATTTGCATCAGCTTTTGTTAGTTTTTGTAAATCATTAGTGCCATAACACAAGAAAGTCCACGCTTTGATTGTATTGAAATATGTAAAATACAGTTGATGGAGTATTTGACCTTTATCACAAGAAATTTCACCTTCACAATTAAATCAACATATTTCTGTATGTTTCTCATTATTTGCTCAATCATTTTATGAGTTATGATGAGTGTGCATTTGACCGTCCATTGTAGTGAGGGGAGTCGCGGACCTGTACAAACTTCAGCCTTCATCACTGTTCCACTGACAACTACTATTGGCGCAACACTTTATTTAAACAATTGAACATTGAGGCCATTTTGCAGCTATAAAATTGATGGAAAATTCCATGAATAAATACACTAGCTTTACTTACTTGAATAAATATAAACAATTAAAAAGTTAAAGTAATAGCTGAATAAAAAAATAAATGGCAATGAACATTGTTTTAAAGATTGTAGTGTTCCGTCAATAGGTACAAAATTTTCATTGTAAATTCGTGTTCTGATATTTTTTTAAAGAATTGTTCAGATTGCTAATAAAATTGTAAATATTAACGGAAATATTGATAATTTTCGCAATGAAGAAGACTGATTGTTTCACGCGTGTAGAGTGGTCTAGTTTTAGGTTCCTCATCCGAATAAATTTAAGTTTTAACCTGTATAATATGAACAATTGTTTGTGTAAATGAAAATTTTGAATGTGGTATGTACCTTATTTTATTGTGTAACACGTTAATTTAGGAATAGTTTATCTCTGATCATACTATCTTTGGAAATAAGGTTTTCTTACAGTACACGAATTGATAAAACATTTGGTAATGTGGATATTAGACAAAAATTGTACTATTTATTCTGTACTTCGAAATTGTCATATATATTTATGTAGTGTCATTAATTTCTACAGTATAAAATACTAAGTTTATTTGATGCATCATTGGAATAGAAACTGATAAAATTGTTACGTCCATTCTATAGTGATGACGTGGCAAGGTCGCACGGTATAGGGAAAATGTTGTATTTGTGTAATTAAATGAGAATTTATTGTTCAATAATCGATTTTATAGATAGGAATAAAGACACCAAATGAATAATGGGAACGATGTTGTAGTTGTTGCGAGTGAAGTATTTTTCACGTCTGCGCCATTTGAATAAATCATTTTTTTTTAATGTTACAGGAGAATAAAATATACAAAAATATAACTTAAAATTAATACTTTTTTAAATAATTCTTCAATCCGTAGTAGACAGTTGGATTGTTATTAAAGCTAATAAAAGTATGTATATGCTTAATATACTTTTTTAATGTATTGCAGTCATGTTTATACTAAAATCACAAATCTTGTTTTATTTTATATTCAATATTATTCTATTAACGCTTTCTATACATTGTTTGTTAATTGTTTTGTCTTCATAGGCGATTACAAAATTGACATTTTAATTTAATTATAAATCCTTTGCCCACCATGTGTAATTTTATTAATTCATTGTATGTTTTTCCTGTAGAATATTGTATTAATAGGAAAAAAAATCTGGTCCTTAACTCATTTTCAGCTTAGTACAAGAGCGCAGATGAAAACTAAATTTGCTACAACTAAATTAGGAAAAATTGTAATGCATGGAAATTGATCGGGAGAACGTCGCTAGATAGAATATTTTAAATAATTGTAAATCCACAGTGTATCGATTGTATGTTCCAGTTGTTGTATGAATAATATTATTTTCTATGCGGAATGTTGAATTGAAATAAAATATGTGCGAATCTGAATTTCGTTTGGTTTTATTGATTTTCAAAGTTAGCAAGGATTTATTTTGAAATGAAACATAATATAGGGAAAATATTAATTTATTCTCTCTTAAACTTATTTCTTCTTTTTCCCACGCATTTTGAATTTTAGCCTCTGCTTCATCTTCTCTTTCTTGAGTCGCTCCTTGACGATCTGCTGTTTGTTGCGGAACTCCTTTGAGGACGCTTCTGATTTCTTCTTGGTCACCCGCTCGTTGTGCTTCACCCAGTGAGGACGGAACTCGGAAACTGTACCACAAAGGTTTGCTTATTAATCTAAAATCTTAGTTATTGTAAAATTACAGTTGAACATTGTATCCATGTTAATAGGGTTTAAAATTGAGATGTACAAGGATTTCATTAAAATGATATCAATGAATCTATTTAAACATAGATTCCAAAGGATATTCTATAAATACAACATATAAGCAGTTTCTAAAAAGTAGCTATATACTAAACAGTCTCTTTCGCTCGAACGGCTGTCCTGAGTTTAAATCCTGCACGGACAAAAATACATGTTCGTATTACGAGTTAATTATCAGTTGCTTTGGTGAAGGTGAATATCGTGAGTAAACCTTCACTCCTAAGGATTCATGAAGTTCTCGGAAGGAGTGTGAAGTCTACCAATCATAGTGGACTATGTGGCTTGTACCCCTGACATTGTGAGAGGAGACCCAAGTCGAGCAGTGGGATAGTTATGGGTTCTAATGATAAATGATCCCCATAAAGTTGTCGAAGGAGTGTGAATTGTTGGAGTATTGGGTCTCTGCTCACATTGTGAGTCAGTAGTGGCACGGTTGCGATTTTTAATAATAAATGATGTACACTGACCGGGTTTGGTCCGATTGTTGTGATTGGTGTCGTCGTCGTGGTCGTGGTCTTGAGCGTTCCGCTTGCGCCAGTCGTCGTACCGTCCGCTGCGGTACGTCGCCGGCACGCGCCCGCCGCTCTCTGTGCGGATCATCTTACGACCGCCGTCCTGACAATTATACAAGATGTCGTATGAGTATAGTCTGTATTTGAACATCCATAACAAACCAGTGGATGACAATGTCACAGTTTTCTCAAAACTATCACATTACATGATTAAAACACTGATATTTTGAGCCGTAACAACTTTTGAATGACACAATACGCAAGTCTTGTAAAAACAATGTAATATTGTATGGATGTTAAAAGTAACTATACTGTGCCAACGAAGTTAAATGGATATAGGACGATGAGATTTATCCATTTCACCCCTACATCCTCCATACGTAATGTATAATCCATAATGATTCGAGTTTAAAACCATAAAGTCCCATCAAGGAACGCCATCAGCCGTGTATATATATGTATATCATACCGGATCAACGTGCACCATCTTCTTCCGCTTCCGGTCCCACCGCATCTGGGCTCGGTGTCCTCGCGCGCTCTCCGCGCTGTCGGCCCCCAGGTCCAGGGTCGCCTGCGCAGCGCCCGACATGAAGTTCACCGCCATGCTGGAATATTATACCATCGTAGAAAAGGGAACACACTGACAGAGTTACTTTCGCATTTTGCCCCATGTCAAACTACAACTATTTGTCGGTCTTCATATGAAGTGTAGTATAAGGTCGATTAGTCTAATGTTTTAACAAAAGTTAATGCACCACTCACCCAGTCTCAGTGTGTTGGTCGCTGGCGAAGTGTGGGATGTAGTTCTCATCTCGAATTACTTCCTTCTTCGGCCGCTGATGTTTCTTACTCGTCTCCATATTATCGTTACTTTGGTCATCAGCCTGCGGAAGTGCAATATAAAGTAAAATAAATTAAAATATTTAGAAATTACAATATTGCAGTCATTGCATCTCAATATGTTTACAAAATGTTAGACAAATTAGGCAAAGTCCAAGTCAAAACATTTTATTGCAACATAGGAACATTGAGCTCACTTAATGAAAGTCAGAAGATTACATACACAATATTCATACATTCTAGGGATATGAAGTGTGTTATTTAAGTTGTAAAAATTCTCCCTACGTAGTTAAAAGTGAAGTTAAAAAAATTGTGTTAATAAGATCTGCTCATTAGGTACGTACGCAATATTAGTTTACATAGTGCCAGTTGGTTTAGTGGTTAGGTTAGGCTAGTGAACCTAATTATTATTACTCCCGATGTTCACGACTTTCCCGGTCACGTTTTGATTCCCGCCTAGGTCAAACTTTTCTGTGATGACCAGGAATGTTTTTTCTGCGTGTAAAAATATCCATACAAGTATGTATTATAGATGTATGTGTACATATATTTCAGCTGTTTGATCATCATAGTACAAGCTGACGCTAAGTTTGAGGTCAGAGGGTCGTGCGTGAATTGTCCAAAGATATTATTTGTACAGTGTCCTTATTATATAATAAAAAACTGAGTGTGCTCATTGATTGCCTTTCATTGATTTTTTCCCTTTCTAAAATTTAATTATGATTAGCTGTGACAAGTTAGAGCATATTACACACCAAGAGTTGCTAATTTACTACAGATTCCTAAAAAGTATAACATTAACAGGTAATCAATTCACTAAATGTATACCAGCAAGTTCTTGTTATCCCGTGTCTTCTGTATAGTTTTGCCGTGGACACGCCTCTTCGCTTTCATTGCCAGATACATTGGTGAATCATTCTTTCCACCCAGCTCCAGAATAGTCTGTAAACAAACAATTCAAATAGAAATTTCTGATTTTTTACTCAAATTGAATTATCTACGGAATCCAATTCAATATACATATATATATACCCACATAATGTAAGTGGAGACCCAGCCCAGTAGTGGGATAGATATGGGCTGTAATGATGATGAGTGACTGAAAAGCTAAGGTGACTAAACCATTTATATATATATATATATATATACAGGCTATAGTCCACCACGCAGGCCAAGTACCGATTGGTAGATTTCACACATCTTCGAGAACTTAGAAACTCTCAGGAGTGCCGGTATCCTCACGATGTTTTCCTTCACCGAAGCAAGTGATAATTAATTTCTGATACGCACCTAACTTTTGAAAATTAGAGATATGCGCAGATTTGAACCCGGGATCTCTCATTTTGAAGAATAGCGTTTAAACCACGTCAGTTACAAACGCAAAAACATGTACAATATATTGCTTGTTTAATTTGTTTTCCTGTCGTTAGCACATGTATTTCGCGTATCTCTTCTTACAAGCTTGTATTTAACTTGTAGTGTATGTTTGCATATTAGTATGTTAGTGTATTTGTTTTTTACTGGTCAAATCTTGTAAGCTTATTAGACCCACTCCCTATTACACTACGGAGCTTAAATTTAGCACAAGCCTTCCGTCCTGATGACAATGCATTTTTTTGATAAGTATGACCTGATACTATGTTCAGTATTGGCTCCAGACAAGATACCTCCTTAATGGTTAACAATACAGTAACGGAATTGTGTGTATTACTTTGTACTAGGGATGTATAGTTAAAACCAATATTTTTAAATATTTTAATATACCTTTTTTTAAATTGACTCGCCTTGTGAGTCGTGGAATATAGAGACTACAGTGTATAAACTAGGAAATATAATATAAAAATCATATTATAAAAATATAATTAACTTACTAATTAATTAATGATATTATAATATAATTTCCTTCTAGGCCGGTATTTTAGTTGACATCTTGAGTGTAATGTTCATGGGGACGGTATATTTCTTCTAAAACAGCAAATTATTAACTCTGAAGTGTAATTTTCAGGGACTGCGGTGATGGCTTAACAATACGTGACCCTTTTAGGACATATAAGAACGTGTAACGAAGAAAGTAGCGTCAACAATAGTTAATTTATGACAAATCTCACCCCTTTAGGCGTATATTTCTTGATCTGCTCAACCATATCGACATTATCGACGGCCGTATCGTCGACGAGGAAGGGGTGCACAGCGGAGGGGGGGCTGGTTGTCTTAGCGCGCTTGTTCCCGTCGGCTGAGGCTGGTTCCCGCCACTTGACGTACTGTTGCCAGCCGCGGGAACACGTACGAACTGATTCCTCCTGGAATATTAAAGTAGAATATTTATATATATATATTTATATTCAGGAATTTAGCTCTTGACTACGACACCATTTGATGGTAAGTGGCGATGTAGTTTTTGATAATAAAATGCACTAATTTAATAAAAGCCTATTCACTCTTGACTTGACATTTACGTTATAATCAAACGGGAATACCGACGCCGGCAACTTATTCCATTCCTTCGTAGTACGAATGATAAAGAACGAGGCGAAACGCGACGGTCGTATCGGCGGTGTCTTTAAGACGAAGGTATGGATGCCAGCCGTTCGTCGGCTCGTTCGATGATGGAACGGGGATAGCGGTATCAACTCATGTAATTCCAGCACACACTCTCCAAATTGTATCCTGTAGAATACAGAGAGGCCAGCAACTCTGCACCTGTGCTCGAGGTTTTAAGGTTGGTTTTAACCAATTTGGGGTCACCAATAAGTTTGTTAGTACTTTATATACTAATTTAATATTTTACTACATATTTACTGTATACTTTAATATTATAGTAGGTTCCGTCCGCAGCTTCACCCGAGTGATGTGTTTATAAAAATAACCTATGTATTATTGAAATGAAATAAAAACTGTTTTCTTTGTCTTATGAACCAATAGTTCACTTAAAAATAGTCAAAATTTAATACAAAGTCCCTACATTAACTATCAAGTTAATAAAAACAAAATCTTTGATAATACCAGATTTTAATGTGATGGTGAAATATATAGTTTTTATATAATCCTTATTTTTATATGGAAGCAGACTTCTGCCAAAAGTTTAACAAGTAATTTAGCGGAAATACATTGTTAACTAAGTTACGACTAAAATTACAAGACTCACAATCTCAGAGTAATTCTTCTCCCAGGTCATAACGTCCTGGTGCCTCAGCTCCAACAGTCCAGTGGGCATGGCGCCCCACACCCCGCTCGGACACTCCGCGCCACGACCAGATACCTGCAGACGAACTATTGGGTAAATATCTAGACCAGTGATTCCCAAAGTGACACTAAACACACTGTGCTGAAAATTGCCTTTCATAAACATAGAAATTAGAACTTTAGACATTATTTTTGGCTAGAAATGGATTATGCTGATAAAATAACTATATGATATACATAGTTATTTTAAGAATAATTTGTATGGAGCTGATATAAAAAGATATATTTTTTAATTATACTTTTTTGGTATACTTCATATTATAACACCTGTTCGTTATTTTTTTTAATCCTTCAAAATTTTTCAATGAAAATTTTCAATGATAATGTGCCTTCAAATGGCTAAGTCTAAAAACGGCATAGACGATTTTTCTTTTTTTTTGTTTCGCTTCATGATTACCTGTGAGGGCAGAGTGAGTTCAGTCCCTAAGAACAGCTGCAGGTCCAACAGGTGCGCCACGTCCTCGGCTGACACGAGTGAGAACGCGCGTCCCGCCCGCCCCGCACGAGCACTCCGCCCTTGGGTAACACACAGTATTATCATATTGACAGTTGAAAGAGAGAAAGGGAAAACATACTGAGTGACATTTAACAAATTTAAAAAGCGAGTCTAAAAGTTAAAAATAAAAAATAACACGTATTTGTGAAATAAAACAATTTTTAAGATAGCTATAGATATTTTAAAGGTGTTTTTTTGTAAATATTTGAACTTTAGACATCAGTATTGCCCTTCATTCGTCGATATCAATATTGTACACACTCAAGATACGTTGGTGTTTCTGTTTGTGTGTAAGAAACCATTTGGACAATTAATTTTTTAAGAGACAAGTTCTATAGGCAAATTAGTAATTTCTTGAGATGGAAAAAAAACGATTGAACTTGCAATGACAGGTAATTTCATATATTGTGTGAACATCAAATCAGTAACATAGCATATATAATTTTTTTTTTACATATATAATCATAACTCATAATAGTCAGTAGCTTACCAACTCGATGTACAAACAGCTTGGGTTTGGCCGGGAAGTTATAGTTGATAACGGTGTCCAATGCAGGTAAGTCAAGTCCCCGAGCAGCTACGTCAGTCACAAGTAATACGGAACACTTCTTGTTGGTGAACCTGCCCAGGGCTATCTTACGGGCTGACGGGTCCAAGCCAGAGTATGCATATGTCGACGATATGCCTGCTTGTTGTAATATCTGGAACAAACATACATATCTTAGTATTAATGTTTTATATATACGAAACCTGAAAGTTTGTTCGGAATCAGTAACTGAATCGATTGCAGTTATTTTCACACCACATTATATTTTGACCCGAAATGTCTAAAAAATATTAAAAGTTCGAAACCCAATGCAAAACATTCTTATCATCGACTCGCTACACAAAAGAGTCGAAACTATTAAAAAAATCCATTTGAAAGAAGAACTAAGAAGAAGAAGATGTAGAATCTTTAGATGCAAATATTTAACATGTATGTCGGTTTTTATATATAAAAAATAACATTGTACACACAGTGAAGTGTTATATAATAACCAATACATGAGCATAGCCGTCATTGGTCTGATTCATGTCACTCGGGCCTTCGCTTCACGCCATAGGTTTGTTGGGTAATGTTTGTAGTTTATCGGATACCTATCGTGCGATTTCTATGTAATGGTCAAGAGAGACTTAACCTACTTCCTTATTAAACTGTGTTCAAGACTCGTGCGTTGACAGCTAGTATGTTAGTTGTCGGTTTAACGAACGAAAAACCTAGTTTCGAATTTACAAAGTTATCCAAAGTCAGCCGCTATGTAGTAGAAAACATAACTACCCACAATTTCATCTAAAAACTGGTTACTTTAACTGTCTGTCTTATGAAAAACAGATGGCACTGCTATCTTAGTGATCCAAAAACCCAAATTATTTTCAACTTTTCAAAGTATTGTATGAAATACTAACCAAATGCAGATATTCTACATGATGTTTCGTAGCAGCAAATACAACAGCCTGCGGAGTAGTGGGAGTTAGAACTCGATCCAATAATAAGAGTAGTGCTGCAGTCTTCAATTCCGACCTCACATATATCCATCCCAGCCAAAGAGTAGAAGGCAGTTTCCAATCCACATCCAATCTTATCAACACTGGATCACTTAGACCAGCCTTGGCAAATTCCACCAGCATTTTTGGCAATGTTGCAGAGAATAGGAGAGTTTGTCTGCTAGACGGCAATCTTGCTACTATTTCCCGTAATTGTTCTCCAAAACCAAGCTCAAATAATCTATCTGCCTCGTCAAATACTACAGCCTCTGTGAAGTAATAATTTTTAATTAAAATTAGATGTTTAGTAAAATTTACTGGAAATATATTGACTATTATTTAAATAGATGCGTAAGGGATACAAACCCAAAGGCCACTGCGACCAAGTTTGATCAATTGTGACCAGAAATATAATGATAGAAGTAGGTTTAAATATTTTTGTAGGGACTCCTCAAAACTTTGTTTTTTAAGGACTGTGGTTATGCCAATAATTTTAAGGGTTTTAAACTTATGTTTGTCTAAAATAAGGAAAATGATCTTATGATATATGATGTTGATTGTTATATATCACCTTATATACTTCTTTTTTCTATTTCTTACTTTATTTATGAATTTCTAATTCAAAAAATGTCATAATAGCTTGCTTCTGATGAAATCATTCATCCTGTGACTGAAGAATGGTAGCAGAAAGGTTCTTTAGGCATGAACAAAGAACTCATAGAGTTCAAATTTTATTTACTAAATTATTGTTCTTATTAGAGTGAGATATGTATATCCTACTAATATTATTAATGTGAAAGTTTGTAAGGATGGGTGGATGTTTTTTACTCCACCACACAAAAATGAGTAAACAAATCTGAATAAACTTTGCTACATCGATAGATTATAGTATGGAATAACATATAAGTTACTTTTTATCAAGGTACGTAACATGCAGGCAAAGCCATAGACAGTTTTACAAAAATAGAGAATTAGGCTGCTGGAGTTGATATACCAATATCAGTTAATATAACCATGCCAAGGATTACTATAAGAGAGAACCATCAAGCTACTTACTGACGTTATCAAGCTTCAGACTCATTTCAATGCAGATGTGGAGAAACCGCCCTGGAGTAGCTACAACAATGTCTGGAGCAGAACCACTCATCACTCCAAACTGCTGATCAATGGACTCCCCTCCAAGAATAGCTGCTGATGTTAGTCCAGTAAATTTGCCCAATTCACGAACAAACCGTAAGGTCTATAACCAAAAGGGCTAAGTGTGAATATTATGATTTTCTATTTCAAGATTTGTATTACATTTAACATCATATTTAGGTACATAAGTAATGTAGAATAAGACAACCAGGTACCTTGAGATCTAGGCTGTCTTATATAGTTCTATCTTCTTTTTTTGTTTGCATATACTCTTACTCTCTTACATGAGGTTGTGAGTGGCAATAAAAATACAAAACAATCACACATAGAAAAATTGTTGGTATAAAATCTTCCAAAAACTCACCTGCAATGCCAATTCCCTGGTTGGTGATAGGATTAGCGCTCTTAAGTTCTTTCCTGGCATTGTTTTGTTTGTTGGAGCCATGAGTTTCTCCAATATTGGAAGCACAAAACAAGCAGTCTTGCCAGAACCAGTCCGGGCCATTGCAACAACATCCTTGTTTTCTAATGCTAGCGGGATTGTCTGAAAACAAATAAATGAGCATATTTCCTAGTTTAGTGGCTTTAATAAAAATGCAGAAATATATGACTGTGTGATTCACTAACTTTATAATTCTTTTGTAAGTCTATCACAGCTTAATCCTTTAAATTACGTGATTATTACACTACGATATTCCAGAAATTGAATTGAATTCATAACTTAATGAAATTTCAATGAGGAGAATTACTAGATTTCTTTTTTAATAAGTTTTGCAAAATTTCTATACATTTTTAACAGGCGACAATTAATTCGTACTCATACCTTTCTTTGAATAGGCGTTGGTTGTTTATAGCCCCGTTTGGTGATACCTTTCAAGAGAGGGAAACTCAAGCCCATGGATTGGAATCCCCCTGAGCTCTTCTTTTTCTTCTTATTTTGTGCTTCATTCTCCGTATTACACTCTTTATCTGGCACTTCAAAGCCGGGGAGATCATCTCCCAATGCTTTTGGTTTTTTTACCATGTTTTTTAATTATTGTACAATTTGTATTCATGTAAAAATAGTTGAAAAATGTAAAATAAAAACACACGTGCGTGCAGCTATCTTTAGTGACATTGTTGACATTGACAGATTTAATTTTGATTGTGTCATTGACGTATCATATAGTTTGGCACAAGCAGACATCACAGACTAAATAAAGTTTGTTTGATAGGTAATTCTCATCAAAGGTAGATTTAATTTGTTGTGTAGACTTGCACCATGCAAATTAATGATTATATTTTTGCTTGTTCGTACTGCACCTGAACCCTGTCTAGATGTTTTACTACGCTCGGCGAGCCGGGTGTGAGTATATATTGTGAACTGAAATGGCCAAGTCAGATAGGGTTTCAAATTTTTTAAAGGGCTTTGGTTTAATAAATCTTGAATGTTAAAATAGCATTTACTCATGCGATTCCATAAAATACACTTCAAAGCTTATGCAACTAGCTTATTGTAAACATAGCTAATTATACAAAAAGTAACTGCAGTGTGTTAATAAATAATCTTATGTGTACTTATTTGTTATCGGGTTTGTTTGCCACGGGTCGGTGATGTGTTACGTCGTAGCCTTACAGATAATACATGGGCGACGGGGACTCCTTATCATCAGATGGCCTTTTTGCTCACTTGTCGGTTCATACCAGGAAGTACTATAAGCAGAGGTAGAATAAGTAAAGACAGTTAATACCAACAAGTATAGGGTGTATAGCTGAAGGCGTACCCAGTTTCTGACTTAGGGGGGCTACGAGCAACCAGGGAGAGCGAGCTAGATATTTTTTTGAATTTAAAGCATAATTATATGTAAATGAAGTATTTTTCTGATAAATACATACATATCACGCTTCATCATCATCCTATGATACGTTAATGTCACTATTATGAAAAGCTGCAACTAGTTTTGTATATAAATGCGTACTGGGAAACGGAACTGGAACCTTTCGTTTTGCTACAAGCTTACCACTAAACTACATGACATGTAAATACAATACAATAGATATTACATAAACTGAAAATGTACGTATCCCGGATTTCGTAATCACCGACCAATTACTCGTTTTTTGTGTTACTCGCTTTATCTTCAATTTTAATTGAACGCTTAATTCATAGAAAGTATTTCTTAATTAACAAATAATTATCTTATCGTTCAATAACCGGGTTCGTTTTAAACTTTTGACCTTACAATTAGGCAATTTTTTGTAACGTCTTATTTACTGCTCTGGACCTCGATATTTGTAATATTTTTTTTTCGCGCTCAAAAAGTCTTATAAAATTACTTCTTAATTCAATGTTACAAAAAGTTCGACTAAGTGTTTGCCAAACTACATGCAATGTAGTCTAGAGCATACTTCACCTCGCTGCAAATGCGAATTCTTGGAGACTTTATGGCCAATCTATAATATTAGATGTTTCTACGTCACCTTAAAACTTTTCAACAAGCATCTGACCAGACCTCAAGTATTGGGGCAGCACGCCGGCAGACAAGGGCGACAAGAGGCGACAAGAAGACAAGCCTCTCCATGGTACGGCTTCGCAGAAAGCATATTATCGGATAGTGAAGCCCGTCTGGCTGTCTACCACTCTCTAATTACTCTCTAATTTTAGTCAGTCGCCGTCGTAATTTTCCGGCTGGCTGTTTGAAAGCCAGTTCTCCTCTTTTGCTCTCACCTGTTCGCCGTCTTTCAGTCATCCTCATTCCCATTTTTCTTCTGTGACCTGACTTGAAGCGGCTTGTCACTTAGAATATTATAGGTCAGACTAATTTCATTGTCTGTAGGCATTATAAATAAATATTTCAATACAAGTCACACATAGCCATCCGAAACTAAGTAGTTGCTTGTATTACGGTGATAACATGACTGATAAACATACATTATTGCCAAATATACTTATATATGTATATTTTTATTACTCCCAGAAACAGAACAAATATTCCTACTCATCACAGAAAAGTTTGTTTTAGATATACTATACTATACTATAGTATATAGCTAGGTTTGTCAAGTATACTAACCATTAGACCAATAGGCCAGCCATCAAATCATTTTCTTTATTAAATATTTAAAATATTACAAATTAAAATATTGCTGTATTCGGGTAAGCATGCCTGTCTTAAAGTCCCTGGCACACACATACATAGGTGTACGTGACTTAGAGCGCGCATTTTATTAGTATTAGGTAAATATTTGTATATTTAAGTTAAATTTTGTATCTATTTTATT
>DWJZ01000595.1:0-30305 GCA_018249125.1 Asbolis capucinus
TTATATAAACACACACACATATATATATATCAATATATATATATATATGTATGTATGTGTTTAGTTGTCTGATCACCATAGTACAAGCTATTGGGATGAGATGGCCGTATGAGAGATTCCTGAGATATTTATGTGTTATTTTGGGTGAAGTATAGGAAATCCCTAGGTGCGTAGTTATGGTTTTATCTATGAATTAATTCCGACTATTTATATAAAATACTTCAAGATGTATTAGTAATTACTTCAAATAAAATATTCGTGGATCTGTGGTACATCTCCAGAATTAAAAAAAATGTCATATTATAAAATACATAAAATGATATCATGATATCATTATTGACGTCATTATATATTTAATTCTTATACGAATAAACATGTAGGTAAACAGAAAATATTCTCTGATATATGTTTAAGTCATTACCTAGTCAGATTTAGAAGTCAGATTAGAATAAAATATTTCATTAATACATATGTGTCTACCATATTCTGGCTTAACTTACGTAGCAAAAAAAGATCGTATTTAAAAAAAAAATATTTAGCTACACATGCATTCTTTGTTAAAAGTAGAAGTCGAAATAAACAAAATTTACTTATACTATTCCATACATAACTCCCATCATAAATACATTCATACATACGTAAATAGAAATATGAATAAAAATAACGTATACCGTATATAACAAGGAAACTCATAAAAAAATCCATAAGTATTTCAGCACAATATTGGTGAGAATTACGTGTATTAGTCAATTTTTAGGTTAGAAACTAAATTATAATTAAAATATATTTTAAATTTCTCAACCATCATACATCCACTCATACATAAAAATACATTTCAGTTTAAACATCGAAATTAGAATAATTGTCTATCTTATAATATTCCTTACAACCATCCCATCATACACTCATTCATACATACCGAGCAAAAAATAACCTATAAAAATATATAAAAACAAAGTAACTCAAGAAAATCCATACAAAACTCCTATGTATTTCACCGTTGCGTTGGTGCGAATTGCTCGGTTAGTTAATTTTCGCTTTACCCGAGCCTATGCATACATACAAAATATCATAAATTCACATTAAATATCGAAAATAAAGTAACTTGGTAATTATTATAACATTCCTTACATAAATCCAATCACGTACTCATAAACTAATAATAAAAATAAAATAAAACATATAAAAACAAAGTAACTCAAGTAAACCCATACAGAAGTCCTAAGTATTTCGCCGTTGTGTTGGTGCGAATTGCCTGTGTTAGTAAATTTTTGCTCATAGAATAAGCGTATTTTAGGCGATCCTTTGTTTCATTAGAACGGGGTCGCACCCAAATTGTTTGGAGTATTGATTGCTTTAAAATTATTTACGAAGACGCTTATTTACTGTCAGTACCCCTTCTATTCGCACTGGAGCAGCGTGGTGGTATGGCTTTCTCAATCACGAGGAATGACCCATGATCAATACGGCCATTAATGGGCGAAGACCTGTAACGGAACTGTGGAAGAAGTCTTCACGTTGTACGTTCAGGTCACGTTCAGGGTCAAGTTGGTCTTTGAAAAATGCCTGAATGCTTAATGGAGATGGTTAGTCGGAATTGTTAACTTGCAAACGTTAAGCTACGTCGAAAGCCACCGGGTATCATACAATCTTTCGACTGTTGGATCGGCTGCTAACGCGTTCATAAAAATTATTGGAGTAGAGTGTCCTAGGACTTCTCAGTTATGAGGAGGTTCTCGTGCTTAGTAGGGAATCAAACGATGGTGATATAACTTGGTCAACATGGTCACATTTGGGGACACGTGTAAAGTATAGTAACATTGTAAAGATTTGGAATATTTGTGGAACACAATAGAATCAGCCAGACACAATTCGATTTCGAGACATTCGAGATATTCGAGACAAGTTATTCAATAGCAGTAAGTAGTAATTACACAATTGATAAAAAAATACTTCAAATCACATAAACAACTAATAAAATTGATACGTCATTAACGTAGAAGTTAGTTAAATAAAAAAAAAATCGACTAAAATTAATATAAAGTCGAATTTTTAGGGATAACTCAAAAATCGCTAATCAGAAATCATCCCAAAATAATAGGAATCACATGAAAAGCAGCTTTAAATAAGAATCACCAATATCAATACACCCAGTAAAAGTAATGGTAATTGATATTTAAGCAATCATTAACGTTTCTGAGTTGGCAGTTAGTGTAGAATCTTTGTACAAATTCTGTTTTTATGAGCAATTTATGTGACCACTAATAACTTTGAGTACAGTCTGACACATGAAAAATTACAGTCGAATAAGAACCTACTTTTTGCGAAGTGCAAAATTGGAATTAATCAACTTTATAAAACATAGTGTCCTGTGGTTTTTCCCTTGGATCTTAATCTACCTCTATGCCAAATTTAATTCAGATTCGTTTAATAGTTTTTACGTGAATAACAGATATCCTCATGAACATTTATAATATTAGTAGGTTTTCAGAACGTCTGTTAACTTAGTTACTTATAATATCTACAGTGAACCTCGTTTGCTTCACAAAACGCTCTTTGTTTCAGAACCTACGCTGGATAGCTGAAATTGTTTCAGTGACGTATAATGATAGATGCTCGGTGAGTTGCATTTTCTTTCTACGTTATGTACGGTCAAAAATTAATTAGCCTTCGTTTACGTAATTTTTACGATGTGCTTATAAATGTATTACGTTTGCTTGTATTCTTGTCTGGTGTACTAGTTTTGAGTTTAAATGGTCTGGGTCTTACTGGATGTTTGTGATAAATGTCTCTTTTAATCTATCTCCCTCTTATTTTTCTTTTTATCAAACCATATATCTCCAAATCCATCTCTCTCATCTTATCTATCTTTCTTATCTTCTCATACAGTTTTTGTTTCAAGCTCTGATCAGTCTTTCATTTATCCATTCCTGCTCTCTTTTAATCTTTTTCTCAATAAATGTGTCCCTAGATCACTTATTTGAAACTGCTTAACAAGTGATTTTATACTGATACTTTCAGATTAACTGTTATTTATCGCTTAACGTAACTATTTAGGCGTTCATTTTGAATATAGTTAAAAGGTAATTCATATGAAAAAAATACGTGAAAAAATCCATTATCTTAAACCATTCATTTATTCAAAATAACGCAGAGCTAGTTATGACAGATGGTGGGGTAAAATAGGTTTTAGTGGGTAAAACGGTTTTATTTCAGTGGGTAGTAAGCCAAACATACACGCCCTCATATGGGCGTGTGATGTGTGTAGGCGTTCCCACGCGGTATATACCGAACATGTAGCATATGTGAAGCCTTCCAAAACCTTCAGCTTATAACATTCTGTTGGCCAATAACATTTCAAATAAACTACCTAGTTTACTATTATTCCTAGTACGGGGTTAATGTGTGTGTTTTATATTTATTGAAATCCTCTACGGCTTTCACTTCTAAAATATATGGTTTATAACTAAAAAATATGTCAATCAATAGAAATTTATCGGAAATGTGACAATGAATAGGTATCTATTGACCTACAAAGACTTTAGTCATTTCGTTTAATAAAGAAAAAGTTGAAAAGATTTGAATTACGAAGCACTCGAGATGTATCGAACACTCCCAAAACCATTACAGCCCTTTATCGCTAAAATTCCCATTTACTCCACAAACGCCTAGTCTACAAAGACGCTAAAAAAACAGACGAAACTCTTCCGAGTATCCTCCAATCGAAATTCAATACCAATTAAAATGGTCCATTTTACCCCCACTTCCCCAGTTGTCACTGGCTCTTGAGATAGTATTTAAATTAAGGAATATCCATTGAGTCGTCCCGAGCGACTCATTTAAATTAAGCTTTTTGAAAAAGTCTCATATCTTCTTTACTTGAGGCGCACCGGTACATCAAAAGGGGTGGATGGAACGGGGTAAGGTATTTTTCTTGGAGGGGAGGAGGGGGCAAAAATGCGTAGACTCACACATTGGTGCGTGAGTAAATACCGACGCACACAGATGCGCTGTATGTAAAACACTTTAAGAAGCAGTGAAGAAATGCGAGACGCTTAACGGCTACAGGGTGATTTTATTATGGTTTAATTAAACATTTTTCAATTTCAATTGCTTTTGATTTTCTACTCATTTTATTGCGAGTAAATGCACTTTATGTTATGTTAATGGTGCATGCTTAATTTAACAATATCTTGTATTTATAAGTCGATATACATTTTTTTATGGGTATTACAATAAAAACAATAAAACCTTATATAATACATGAATATCTAAAGTAGTATATTTACTTTTAAATTTTCCTATTAATTTAATCAACTTTCCTCAAGAATTATCTTCTATAATGACGTACGTGTACGAAAATAATCTTTTAATATAATTATTTTAAAACACCCTGTATCTGGGGGTAAAAGCGAAAGGGTTGCGGAGGCGATCGTCTCCCTGCGGGGTGTCCACCGCCTTCTTACAACCTTTTTACAGTGGGGGTGCAGAGTAAGCGATGATAGAGACTGCGGTACAAAGGGCCCTGTGAAGATTTTACACTCTGTGAAATTATTTAAATTTCGATCATGCAATTTATATTGACCTATTAAAATAAACAAATTATATTGGATCAATGAAAAGCTTATAGGCTGGCTTGTGCCGTGTCAGTTAAGCGACGGTGGGTTTGGTCAGAAAGAATGGTGATGGTAGTGTGGCGATATCGCACAACACGTTACACGATGACGTCATAAGCAACCTGAATCACGCCGTCGAAGTTTTCAACTTCGTCAGTATATATAGGTATAAAATCTGCAGCGCATCTCGCCTTGAATTGGCAGGTCTAAACTTCCACTTGACTACTAACCACATTAGACTATGATTGGAATATGCTGTAGACCTCCTTAGAAAGGATAGACCCCTCCTCAGCTTTACCATTGATCGGTGGAAGCCAATATAAAAGCCTCATCCATGAGCCTAAGTCATTCATAGGTGGATAACCGGGAAACCAGTAGAGCCTCTGGATGCCAAGTAACCATAATTACCCATGATCATCAGAACTACTCACTGTGCCCCTGGTGCTGGTTAGCAACGAAGTTATAGCATCAGGCCCGCTAGACAAATAATTTCTGAAGAATCTTTTGAAGTAACCATAATATAAGGGAATGACATGTTGTTCAGAAAATTAGGCGCTTGTTTTATCACATATATTTTAAACTAGTGCGGTTGAAGTATACCCCACCAGAAAAAAAATGGTCTCACGGCCTAGGCCTCAATGGAGAGGACTTGGTCGTTGGTGATGCCTTTGGGGTCAGCATCAAAACCAACAGCATCAAAAGCATTCATCATATCATGTAGTAAATCTGTAACTGATTTCTGTACAGGAAAGATAGTTCAGAGAAAGGATGCTGAAGTCTTTTAAGGAATAAATCCCAAAACAATATGTTTCAGTATTTTTATATGTTTAGCATTTTAGTGTTACTCTATTAATCTGTTTATTTGTGTGAGTCTACAGTTTGTGTGCGTGATAATCTCAAGAACGAATGAACTTTGAATGCTGTTTTCTTGGTTGCTTGCATCTAAGCAAGCTAAGTTTGACTTATCATTTAATATTTATACATACATACATAAAATCGATTTGTAAGAAAGTAATTTCAAAAATTCTGTTTACTGCCCTTACGTATCTATATCAAAGCGAAGGGATAACAGTCACACTTTATAAATATATGAAGATAGGTACCAGGTAGCTGAACACAAAAAACCTAGAATACATAACCAGTGTTAAATTTTCGACACAACCTTGTACACATTTTTATCACACACGAAATTATCAAAATTTTTATCACACACGAAAACATCAAAATTTTTATCACAGTCACACGAAAACACCTAAAACCAAACAGCTCTTAGAATAATTATTAATCTGTATTGCTCTGTCAGCAAGTCCTCGTCGCCAAGAATGTTGTATTAGCAGGGGGTGGGTGGGGTGTAATTGCAAAATAAAATTAGCCCGAACGGGTACGTGCTCAATTTGCGTCACCCAGCACTGATTTGTTTTCTTACTCGTCCTTCTCTATGCCTGTTCTGTATATCTTTAGCCTATATTATTGATTCCCTGTCTTCCTTGTATTGTTTCTATGCTTGCTGGCTCGTTCCCACGCGGTCGACATCACTACAACCTATCTATTGTCACTGATACTGTTTTCTACGAGAGACGCGGATCTCTCTCCTTCAGAAAGACCTCTCTTCTTCAAGAGAAATCTCTCTGCTTCAAAAGGGACCCGAGTTTCTCTGAACTAAGTAGACAAAGAGCGGACAAGTCTTGCAAGTTGCCTTATTTCAAACCTGGGTTTTATATATCATTGGCCTATATTATTGGCTCCTGTTGTCTTCGTTGCTTTGTTTCTAAGCTTGCTGGCTCATTCCCATTTAGACGACTAGTTTGATTTTCACCCTTTAATGAGACTATGCTATTTTATGGGTACTCACGATATATACGTTCATCCTGTCTTATGTTTCTAATTGCAACTGCAGTTCAGCCGGGACCTTGATTCATGCAACTGGGCCTAAATATCGGCGCGAAAGAGATATATCGTGAGTACCCGTAACATAGCAAAATGTACACAATCCACGATGAAACGACTTTAAAATCATAAATTAATGCGACTGTTCTCCACCAGAGACACAGACAGAGGTCTGCTCCAAGAGACACCTCTCTGCTTCAAGAGAAACCCTTGTCTTACTTTACCGAGAAGTCCAAGGTTGTCCAGTGCTGACTGGTGAAGGGTTTTATTAGCAGTTATCAGGAGCTGCTAAGGCCTATTGCATGAAAATGCGTTTAGTACATTTTGAGTTTATCGCGAACGGACAGACGCTGCGAGGAGACTTTATTTTTTAATATTTTAAATAGTAGAAATTGATTTTTTTCAAAAACTATTTCATATAAATTGAAAAGTGAAAACTTGCATCGCATTTTCGTGAAAAAACACTAAGCTTTTTTTTATAATAGTTTAGTTATAATAGTTTAAGAGGCTATTTGACAAAATTAATGACTTTTCTACATTTTCTCCTTCTCCATCTCCTAATCCATATCGAGGTACTAGTATGCCATGCAGCTATGCATCAGGACTTGTCAACATGGCACAAAATACTGGTTGTACATGGATAATCATACTAATATTATAAATGTGAAAGTTTGAGAGGATGGATGGATGTTTGTTGCTCCTTCACACAAAAACTACTGAACAGATCTGAATGGTACTTAGCACAGACATAGATAGTCTGAAATAATACATAGGCTATTTTTATCAACATACCACGCGAGTGAAACCGCGAGCGGACACTAGTAAATTTAAAATTATTTTAACTCCGTACTTTTAATTCTTCGTCTAGACTCATTGCAACGAGATTAATCTTAATCTGTTGTTGTAGACAACTTCGGTAATTATCAATCTTCCAAGTTGCATGATCTGATCAGGAGTTACACCAAGTTCTCAGCCATTAAGGCCACTACTGAGCAAAATTCTCCTCGTAACTGATCATACCCCACGCTGCAAAACGGTTAATTTTATAGCATCACAAGGTCAGCAACTTATTTCTTTTAGTGTTTACGCCAAACACTAATTCAAAAAGAATGGGATTGTCGATTGGTTTAGAAAATTATGGAGTTTGTTTATCCGATGGCATTCTCTTAGATTTTCTAAAGGTATCTAGTGCGACCGTTAACAGAAAATAGATTTGTCTTAAGGCCTCGGACCAACGGCTTTATGAGCCCAAAGCACGTAACCGCTTAACTGATGTGAAAAACAATTTGTTTTTTCTGATATATCATTCATTAGACTTGGAAATACTGGAGCACGAACGTTAACAGAAGATAGATTTGTCTTAGAACCCACAACCGAAGGCTTTATGTGCCGTACAGAGCTCGAAAGTTTGGACCAACCATTGGTGGTCATTCATCCATTCTTTGACCGCTGTTGCTTAATCCTGCGAATCACTTACTATCCATGTGAGCTATTATACTGACAAAGCTACAATGAATATATAAAAAACATCATTTAGTATAGAAAAACTGTAATGAATGCGGTAAAATATTAGCTGTCAGGCAGAACGGGAAGGGACTTATGTTGAGCCGCTTAGCAGGAATGAATATTATAGCAGGAACAGAGAATCCGCCATCTTCTCTTGAAGATTTTTCCATATCTAGCTACCATATTGCAATGGTTTTAGTTTAATGTTAAAAGTGTTCAGTTTTGGATATGAATCCGTGTATTATTAATGCGAAAGTTTGTAAGAATGAATTTATGGACGTTTGTTGCTCTTTCACGCAAAAACTGCTTAACGGATTCGAATAAAATTAGGTGCACAGGTACATTATCTATTTAATTCTGGATAAGCAAAGCGGTGATAGCCTAGTGGTTAAGAATTTGGCCTTCTACTCGGGGGTCCGGGTTCAAATCCCACAGCGCGCACTTCTGCCTTTTCGGAGTTATGTGCGTTTTAAGCATTTAAATGTCACTATAACTTCACTCAATATAACGGTGAAGGACAACATCGTGAAGAAACCTGCTTGCCGGGGAGTTTACAAAACTCTAAATTGTGTGAAGTCTACCAATCCGCACTTGGACAGCGTGGGGAACTATGGCCTTAATCTTCTCATTCAGAGAAGAGACCAGTGCTCAATAGTGGGCCATGATGAGTTGAGATTCTGGAATAACACATACAGTACTTTACATCAACACGGATGCGGGTAGAACGTAGAAAATAAATAAATGCCTTCATACTCATACTCATAACACCTAAGAACAAAAATTTGTCTGTATCATACCTGGAATGAATCTCTGGCCCAAGCAGGCAGAATATCCACGAACTGGGATATAGAGTACTTTATAACATACATATATTTTTTTACTAGAATAAGTATATGCTTGACATCGATTCCACCTGATGGTAAGTGGCGATGATGTCTAAGATGTTGGGCGCACTAACTTAGTAGATCCCTATTAACCCTTTTTATAAAGACTCCTACATCATTCGTGGACGGGAACACCGACGCAGGCAACTTATTCCATTCCTTAGATGAACGGATAAAGAAAGATGTCGAGAACCGTGAATCCGGAATAATATAATCATGTATATTTGACTCATATACTTGACGCGTAACTTTTCACTACACAAACCCAAAAGTATGTATGTATTCATCAGAATTTCTTATTCATCCATTCATTCATTAAGGTTTTCATATTCATATCATTAGGATTATTTATTTGGGCGAGTATTAGAAATAATTCGTATTTTACAAGGAAAATAGAAGAAAAGAAAGGTTTATGTGTAGTAAAATCGCGTTAAATTGTACCAGGGTGACATAAACGTAAGCTGGCTTTACTGAAACAAAAGACAAACGAATGAACAACTATAGAGGGAAATCTATACAGAGTTGAGAACGACGTCAATATGCAGCGGGAAGCTATCTATATCTATAGTCTATATGCTTTAGTTCCGTCTATTGAAAACAGATTCCCGTAGTTAGTTGACAGGAATAAGCAGCGAAAATCCCTCGAGCGGTGAAAACTCCCGGCAGTGATTTCATCCGCGGGAATGTTAAAAGTCGAAAGTTTCAGGGCCGACCTGCGGAGTCAATGGCTTTTTTATTTTCGCGTTTTCTTTCCTTTCCGGTTCAACTTTCCCAAGTTTTATTTTGAGGAAGTTCCACGAGTGTCAGTTTGGCGTTCACTCCGCAATTTTCCGTGGCTCGCGCCGATAATTGCGGCCGCAGGTGGGAACGATTTTATTTTCTATTCCGTTATTTCAGCAAAATAATTTTGTCTACACATGCCACATAATCTCCACCCATTTACTATCATACTTTCAAACGCCCACTCGTGTGAACGCCCACCTATGATCGCCACATATACATATGTGCCCCAGTTACGTGACGCGCGTACATGCGTCACACATGGGCGTACATGCCAACTGCGCATGCCGTAGGGCGTGGCCTCCCCGCCGTTAACGTCTACGTCACGTCACCACCACCGTGACGGTCTTCTGTGTGCGAGCCAACGTGACAGCTATTTATTCAGCCGGCGACTTCGGCGTAGCGATAAATGAGTTATAATTTATTTTTACTTGAAAAAGGAAGGGTAGGGAGGCTCTGGTTGTAATTAATGGCGAAATTGGCTATTCCGAGTATTCGTGAGACGGTAATGAGGTGAGATTGAGATTAAAACTCGGGTAAATGAGCTCTGTGAAGGATTAAGGATAGAAAAATTGGGAACGTTGGCTCATTCGCGGATATATTATTCATAATTTGCTTTTGAGAATATTCCATATATCAGGTTTTCCGAGACTTAAAGTTTTGTTTCGGGTCAGCACAATATGTTTTTCTCTTCCATTTTTCTCTCAACCCTCAGCTCAACACTGACTGCCTTAATCTTCTCTTGGGCGTCCCTTCCACATCTATCCACAGTATTGGGATATTAATGGGTTATAGAATTCAATAAGTAGGTAGCTAAAACGTATTGATGGAAAACACTAGCAAAGTAACTAACACGTTTTCAGTGGATGGAAATTTGTGAGAAATGAATGTAACAAAAGTCACGTACAGTAATAAATCTAATTTGTGACAGAGCAGCGTCTGGTTCGTGTGACATTTTGTTGGGACAAAAATAGATACATTAGCAATAAATTTTGCTTTATACTCGGTACAAATTCGATTGGGAATTTTTGACAAATTTGTATGGAAAATCCAATCTGGATTTTTTGACAAGTTTGTATGGAAAAAATCCATATTTTTTAAATCTTGAATGCGAATTACGGCGGTATAAATGTTTCTTTCTTTCTTACACATCAGACTGCAAAACATCTATAGCATATAAACAAACCAAAAACGAAATATGTCGAAAGGACTTAATAAAGTGTACTCGATACAATTTCGATCAGGAATTTTTGACAAATTTGTATGGAAAATCCGATCTGAAATTATTTGGTGATCTACGCTATACTATCTATACTATGGTGATCAGACAACTGATAAACGTACATATATATTTTTAAAACTTATATAGATTTTTACACTCAAACACAGAACATACATTCCTGCTCATCACAGAAAAGTTTGACCTGGTGGGAATCTAACCCACGACCTCCGTCGTAGCAGTCAGGTTCACTAATCACTACACCAATCGGCCTGTCTTAAATTCATTGAAATAAAAAAAACTTTACTATGTTAGTATTTGTGGATAGTAGTAGGTATCTGAAGTAACTGAGCTTAAATTATGTTTTTTTTCATAAGAAATAAATAACTTCTAACGACATTGACAAGCAATGAGAGCATCTTCAACGTAATCGAAATCAAGTAAATATACATTATTATGAACGCCAAAGAACTACTTGTCAGATGTCGGTACAATTTAAATAAAAAAATAATCATCAAAATCGGCACAGCCAGTAAAATGTTATAGTTATACCATAAAACATATACGAATTTTGGTCCTTTGAGGTCAGTTAAAAATCGCAGAATAAGGTTTACCGTGCCAGCTAGTATACAGCACATCCTACGGGCAGGTGGAAATATCACCAAAAACGATCCTATTCAATCATCATGGAGAAGAGTGACTCAATTACAAAAGAAAAAAAAATAAAGTCAAAAATAATATTAAATAAACAAACCATAACATATTGTATTAGAACACGACCTATTCCCATACATATTTTTAATGTGACATAATCCAATTAAAAAAACAATTTATTGTCACACTAATATACACCTAGAACCATTCAAAACTATAACTTATACCTTTAACATAAGGTCGAAATTAGTAAGTCGTTTGAAGTCTGACGGTAATGTTGACAAATGGAATCGCAGCGGGCAGTGGGGTGACCATTAAACAGTGTCAGAGTAACACGTAAGGAATTCAGGTAGTGCGTGACGGATGGACTGTCCGCATTACTCACAACGGGTGGTATTGTTTATTTTGTACTACTAGTAGACTTATTTGTTTTAAAACTACAATAACTAGGGTTCGCCCGCGACTTTGTTCGGTAGATTTGTTGATAAAATGTAATCTTTGTGTTATTCTAGACTATAATCGAGCCCTGTGCCAAATTTCATTTCAGTCCGTTCTGTAGTTTTTGTATGAAGAAGTAGCAAAGATTCATCCATTCAACCTCACAATTTCGCGTTATAATATAAGTAGGACTAGGGTCCACCCGCGGCTTTGCCCACGTGGGACCAAGGTTGATAAGGAGTAGGCTGTCTTTCTCCAGACCATCAACTTCTCCGCATAAAAAACACGTCAAGCCGTCACTCTGTTTCGACGTGAAAAATGGAAAAACAAACATAAACTTTCATACTAATAAGATTAGTAGAGAGTCCCAATTTTTTCCCAATATTTAGGTACAGTAAGAATCGCTTCAACCAAATAGCCCACTACTGATCACGAGTTCCTTTGTCAGCCGTCAGCATACACCCCGTTCCTTCAATACGAATTGATAGAAGGCTTACTGGCCAACCCAAGTGTTAAAAGTTTTTATGCCAATCAAACACCTTTAGACGTGTTGTTTGGCTTTTTCGATTACAATCGAAACGTTTCAGACAAATTCACAAAAATGCTTAGAATTTATTAATCATATTAATGAAGTTGTTAAAACAATTTTTACAAAGGTTCCTTTTATTGGAACAAAGTACCTCTTCTATCCCTTTACCTTTTTACGCTTAGGTAAATTGCCACGTTCTTAGTTTTACATATATCCTGTCCTATTAATACTAATTACTTTACGCTTTAAAAGCTGTTAAACAGATCTGAATAAAATTTTGTACAGTTATAGATTATTATCTAGAAGCGGTGATAACCTAGTGGTTAAGAATTCGGTCTCCTCTTCGGGGGTCCGGGTTCGAATCTCAGGGCGTGCACTTCTGACTTTTCGGACTTACGAATATGTGAGTTTTAGGCATTTAAATGTCACTTACTACGGTGAAGGAAAATATCGTGAGAAAACCTGCATGCCGGGGAGTTTCCAAAACTCTAAGTGTGTGAAGTCTGCCAATCCGCACTTGGCCGATGTGGTGGACTATGGCCCTAACCTTCTCATTCAGAGAAGAGACACTTGCTCAATAGTGGGCAGTGACGGGTTGAGATGATGAGAGATTATAATCTGGAATAACATATTGGCTACTTTTCATAACATACATGCGAAGCCGCGGACGGATACTAGTCTAAAATATGGCTGCAATAATTGCAGTGATTGTAGCTATTGCAGTAATTTACCCATTCAAAGCACACGTCACGTATAGTTGTGTAACTATTGAGTTGTATGGGTTTAATAGTGCGTTTATGCCACTTCTAGTCAAGTTGTACGCGCCTGCAGGCGGTATGTAGTCTTCCTGCTTTACGGTCATTTACTGGGAGCTGGGGTTCAGTTGCCTGATACTCAAGTTGATAGAGATTGCTGGAAGTTTAGGGTTTGATTCCTGGAAAGATGTGTTTGCTTAGTACCTTAGAAGTGGTCTAGGAAACTAAGTAAAACGAAGTAGACTGTATAAAGCACTGTTTTAAACATATGAGGTTCACGAGTAATGTGCTGCCACGCAGGCCGCTGTAGGTCAAGTGGTCGTGCTGGCGGTTGTTAGCCCGTCGGGGTGTTGTCGCTGCCGTCGCTGGGCCGTTCGGAAGCGAAGAAAATCCAGGCGCTAGTACCTGCTCCGGTTTCCTATGCATTTTTCGTCATATTTTAAACAATTTACTCAAAAGCTCTCAAATATTCCACTTAAACCTTATGAAAATCGCAAGAAGTTTCGGAAACACATATAACTGAAAATTTAAGGTGTGTGCAGTATCAGAACCTAGGACCTCCCGTTTGACCGACCAACGTTCAACGTTAGGCTATTGCTGCTTTTGTCTATATCGCTATACTAACAATATTGTTACTGTTAATTACTTTCATACAAGTAACATAAATAGCAGCATATCGAAATAGGCAATGCCACAGCTGAGTAGATGTGGCATAAACAGTTTGAACGGAACCGATTGCGCAGTTGTTACGACGTGTTGTGACGTGTGTAGCTGAATGACTTGATAACAGCTATTACATTCGGATCTGTGTCAACTTGTCGCTGGGGGACGTTGGGGGAATTAGGGCCAGATTTTTTAATCAAGTTAATGCTTGTTAACAATCTAATCTATGCTATCATCAGGTGACGGTTCTGCTCATTTCAGATTTTACGAAGGTTTCATAGGTGTCTCATTGAATGAAACTGTTGTATTCCGTATAATAATGCTAATAAAAAATGCTTTATGTCCTTTAAATTCAATCTAAATAAATTCGTTATTTTAAAAATAATTTTATGTAAATCGGTTCAGAAGTTTAGGCGTAAAATGCAACGTGCATGGTTACTTTCGCATTATTATTATTATCAGTAAGATAATACAGGTAATAAAGGTGTATAAAAAAACCATTAATCTGATGGTAAGTAGTGGTAAAATTTGGTAGGTGAAATGTTGGGTACTAACATTTTAAATTTATTTAAAAATCTAGCTCTCAGCCGCGGCTGTTTCCGCATGGTATTTTAATTCAAAGTAGTTTATATCTTATTCTAGACCTATCTCTGTGGCAAATTTTATTCCGATCCGGTCAGTGGTTTTGGCGTGAAAGAGTCCATCGATCCTTCCAACATTTGAAATTTTCAAATTTACAATATTACTAGGAAATTGTTACAGTTAAGTACTTAATACATACAAAATACAAAGAATGTTTGTACAATAAATTGTTGGTATAAATTTATTTCGAATCGTGGTCGAAATATAATAAAGTTAATGTCCGATAACCCTACCTAATTACAAGAAAAATTTAAAATGTCAGACACTAATATTTAAGAATTATGAAAAAGACAACATACCTATTTGGACGGGTGAGTTGTAAGTACTAGTTTTCGAGATCCAGGTTCAAAATCAGAGTTTTAGTGTCTGAACCGTGATTAACCTACCTAGAACTGTTGACTGTCATGCAAATTATTGTAGTATAGTTTTTATTAGTATCTGTGAACTAGTATTCGTGGATTCCGTGACATCAAATTGAAATTATTTGACATAGAACAACACCGCAATTCCCGGACAGGTCATACAATTTGCTAGTGAAGTGTGCCTTTCCTGAGAATTTAGGAGTCCTGAGTTCGATTTGTGACGTGGGCGTAAAGTGACATATAAATGGTTTATCTCGGGTCACGGGTATGTCATTTGTGCTATGACTCGCATATAAAAAAATATTTTGATTACCTGATATAAATTACTATACATTTGTACACTTATAAACTTCACGTTAATTTTATACTGTAGCAACAATCTTCCCACCCCAAGTTCCCCTAAACAGCCTACCGCCGCGAGCATATTATGCGCGCTGTATCATTAAATACTCGCACGCGCATTAAATGATTACATATTGTGCGCTATACAAACGGTCTACGTATGATTTGTATTTATAAATGGTCCATTAGAAGTCCGTACTTAGGAGACCCATTTTTCTTATCCTGAGGAGACCTAGAGCATCCACACTGCAATACCTTTGGTGGAAGAGTCAGCGGCGAACCCACGGCCTCCGACATGCCTCAACGATTGATATCTAGTGATAACGATCGACAGGGCCAGCTTTACGTGCCTCCGGCTCATTAAGGGCTCATGATATTTTTTGCCACTAGCGATCACCCATCCTGCTACTGACGGCGTCAAGCTGTTACTTGACTTCCTATGACTTACGATCGATATACGCTACCTGGCTATGTACATTTCATTATTCCTCTTCTTACATCTACTAAGATCAATGGATATGGAAGTTCTAGTTCCATTCCCGACCGGTGCAGATTATATGACAGATAAATGATTATTCTCGGGTCATGCACCCATGACCCTCATGACACCTTATTTGTGCTATCCATGCCACTGTAGGAGTAACTAAGCATTTATTATTAGGAGTCAAACGGATGGACGAACGGACAATGTCTCATATCGTCTTCGATTTTTATCTTTTTGGTTTCAGAACCCCGTAAACAAGCCGTCAACTATCATTTGATCGAGCTCAATTTGTCAACCTATGTTTGTCAATATGTCACCGTGTGTGTCAACCTGTCACCGGTAATTGTCAGCTTGACAAACGGGTTGACGAAGTGATTGCGCACGCGCCGATTGTTTATGAATCTTTTGATTATGTGTGCCTGGGCGAGGACTGCTCCACCTTATTTGGAATTCTTATTCCATGTATGCCTGAGTTCTTGAATCTGTTAGGATTTTGACTTTTTTCCTTCCGTAGCCGATTTTTTTAACATGCTTTGGTGTGTGAAACCTTCTATGCGGATTGGTGTAGTTGGTGATCATCCTAAGTGTCGCAAGGTTTTATGGCCGACATGGCTTAACGATCGTTAACGATAACAACTTGAATAGATGGTTTAAATGCTCTCCGAAGCATGAAAATTCTGCCATTAGCAGTCACTCATTATCCTACTGACCGCGTCCGCAGTTGCTTAACTTTTTCGTTTGTTTAGTTCAATCGAAACAAGTCACCAGGCTTTCAGTTCAGCTATGTATTAGGTATCGCTTCAATTGTGTATTATAATAAATACAACAACTTATTTTATAATTACTGAACCGTAACTATTCAAAACGTTGTTAAAATGTGGTAACATACATCTTTTGTTAAATATTGTGACAAGAGGTACGAAGAATTCGTTCCACGAAAGTGAGTTCTTTATTATCGCAACTAAATACGTAACTGCATATATTATTCATTTATAAATCTCGTATTTCAATTTGCTTTATATAAAATAAATTTACAATAAATTCTAAAAGATCTTTATTTGATACACTGGATAATATATAAAAAGAACTGAATTTATTATTAGCGATATTCAATAAAAATCAATTTTATTTTATCATATTTTAGACGGTATTGTGATATAGGCGACTGTTATCAGCGACTGTGGCTAGATGTTGCTGATTGTTGCGTTTCATTGTCATTTTTTTCGGGAATGTTTTTAGATAGGCTAATGTCGCAAGCAACGTTGACTGACCATCGACGCAGGCGATTGGTGCCGATCGACTCGTTTTAATGTCTATAGACAACTTACAAATACAGGTGACTGTACCGACGACCGCAAGTGGAAATTCTTTTTTCTCTCCGTACTTTTGTTATCCTCATCATAATTCTCCATCTGTCACTCGTCTGAGAGTTGCTGTTAGTGTGTCTGAGATCTACGAGTATTAGCATCATTGTTGGTCGTTGTAGCTTCACCGATGTACTGCAATCTTCTTTGTCCATTTCCTCCTACTGACGGGTCTATTACATTCTTTTTTGCTGGCTAATATATCAGAAACATCCTAGCCTGGCGTTGCTAACGTCCATGGGTGGTAATGATCATTTATTTAGGTAATAATTATTCAGCTCGGTTACTTATTTGACTCGGTTACCTTCATACATTATAAAAAACCCATGGCAACCAGCGATGGTGCCGGCGATATGGTGGCAAGTGACCGCGATATGTGTGCATGCGGTTTCATATGCAAATCTTTTAGAGTTAATGTTGGCTATACGATAGTGATAAGCAATCGACGACAGCGACTGGCGACTATGTCAGGTGACTGCGACAGACTATTACAACAGGCAACTGTGACCGGAGACAGTAGCAGACAACTACATCAGGCCATCGATGACTGTGACAAGTGACTATGACAGATGACTGTTACATGCGACTGCAACAAACGGCTGCGATAGGCAACTGCGGCAGGCGACAGCGACAGACGAAAGCGACACGCGATTGCTAATGACAAGTGTATGAATAATACATTGTGTTTCGAATGGAATGGCAATTTATTAGTTTCATATCATAGCAATGTTCGATACAAAAGTGAGACAAGGTATAATATCTAATTTAAATTTTTCAAATTTTAAAAGGCATTCTATTATTAAAATTCGCCTGGCTGCATTGTATTCTGTGAACAGCTGTGCACCAATCGTCGTGAATTATTTTTATTGGCAGTTTTATGTATGAATTCGGTCATTTCAAAATTATTATTTATTATTATTAATAATAGCGTCATTTTTAGTAATCGATATTCTGTGAGTAACTAACTGTTCAATCAATGAGCTAGATGTCGGCACTTGCAGCAGCAGCTCACTTGAAATATGTGCTGATATTTTCTTTTGTTGGCCAAAACGTTTGTTCCAAAATACTGTAATGTTTATTCAAATCATATGCAATGTATGTTATTCGGTTTTTCTTACTTCATGTGTAATTCAACGAAGATATACAAGTGTTTATTCATGCGGACAGTGTTTTGTGTACTATTTCTATAGGAGGCGACATCTAGCATATTCTTGATCCAAGAATAAATAATTTTGAGAGATGAAATCCTATGACAAACTGATGGACGAACGAAATTTCAGATTATTTTTAATTAAATTTTACATATTTTCACACTTATTTTATTATCAATTTAAATATTAACTATTTTATTTTAATTTATATGTATGTTACTTTTTTTATTTAATAACAAAAACTTTTAAACGAATATAATATTTTTTTTGCTGTTCTGACGGGTTCATGTGTAGATACATGCATGTTGGAGATAAGACATATTTTTTAATTGTTAAATGCACACATTGCAAAAGAAATAAAACATATATTAATGTACAAATGTCAATAATTGTGATTACCCATTCCAATGAAATGCTCACTACAGATCACAGAAACGCTTACAATAGGCCGATGTTTGTAGGTCGGTACAAAACTAACAGTGCATTCGTCACGAATTTTGCAATTGTATTGTTATAAAAAAAAAGTAAAAGACACATTACAAAAGAGGTTTCACTTCCTCGGTGTCACGTCTTAAATCAAACGAAAAATGTTTGGTGCAATAAGACTAAAAGTTTTGATACGTGTGTTGCATAAGTTTAAGTAAATAATACTGTTGTTTTATTCGGTTCCGTACATTTGTGCGTGCGTGCATTTGTTAATGTGCGTGTTGTTGTATTCGGTTCCGTACATGTGTGCGTGCGTGCGTGTGTTAATGAGCGTGTAGTTGTATTCGGTTTCGTACATGTGTGCGTGCGTGCGTGTTTTATTGTGTGTGTTGTTGTATTCGGTTCCGTACATTTGTGCGTGCTTGCGTATGTTATTGTGTTTGTGTGTAGTTATATGTGTATGAGAGTGTGTATAAGAGAAAGATGTGGGGTAGAGATACTAGGTATATATAAAAGAAAGTGAGTGGATGTGTGTATGTGTATATACTGATAGAAAGCCTATGTGTTATTCCAGACCATAATCTATCTCTGTGTAAAATTTTACTCAAATCTGTTCAGTACTTTTTTCGTGAATGAGTAACAAACATCCATCCATCGTCACAAACATTTTTAATATTAGTAGAATATCAATATTCTTACCAGTATTATAAATTGTATGCCAAGAGCATCATGAGTGTGTAAGTAAGGAGCGTGTATATGTGGATGTAAAGTCGATATTGTCAACTTCCGCAGATATGCTACTAATCTTCATTGCAACCGAGAAGAGCCCCACTACCGGTGTCGAATCTCACAATGTGAGATGTACAGGTTTACCACGCTGGTCAATTACAGATTAGTAGGTCACAGTTCGAAAACTTTACGGGAAACTTCGGAGTGCAGGTATTCTCAAAATGTTTTCATTCACCGAAGCAAGTGATAATTAACTTGTAATCTGCACATAGTTTAGAAAATAAGTGCTGTGTGCAGGGGGTTGATCCCAAGATCTCCCATTCGAGAGATTAACATTCATAGGCTATAACTGCTACTGCCACCAATGAGCAATCTCTTTACAACTGAAGAGGCGTAGAACATACTCCACCTCGTTGCTCTGTTTCTCTTTTCTCCACGTTTCTCTTACGGCATTTCCGTACAAAAACTTTGACAGCCACTGCCCATTTTCTCCACCGTGCCTTGCCATTACTACCAATCTGTTATTATTCAATATGTTTCCAATAATCCAGCTACAGATTAACGAGTAAGATTCGATTCGCACGGGTGCCTCGTGAAAGTGGTTCAAATTGCTAGTTCACCATCAAAAATCATAGATTTTTTAACTCGGCTCATTGTGGACATCTATTATAATAATAAATATATTTTTACAATTCACACACGGCCGTCTGAGCCCAAAATAAGCGTTAGCTTGTGCTATGGTGATCAGAAACTAATAAACATACATCATATTTTTATATGTTTATATATGTAGATATTTTTACAACCATATGAAAAGTATTCCTGCACATCACAGAAAAGTTTGCCCTTGTTGGGAATTGAACCCACGACCTTCGGTATAGCAGTCAGGTTTCCTAACCACTAGATCAACCGGTATGTCTATTGCGTGTTATGCTGTTACGGGTATGCCATACGACATATGCCACATATAAGCATACAATTTATAATATTGATAAGAAAATGTTTCTTACTCCTTCAAGTAAAAACTACTGAACGGAAATGAGTGAAATATGGTACAGGGATAGATAACAAATAGGAAACATTTTGTCAACAACGCGAGTAAAGCTGTTTGCGGTCACTAGTCATATAATTTAATACTTCTAATAAATCTATAAGGTTCAATGTACATCATAATTTAAAGTCGGATTCTATTCTGAAATATTTTTATTCCTCGACATTTTCCTTGGGAACGCAGTAATTAATACATTAAGCCCCACGAAAACGTAGCGGCTGTAACCGTTAGTTACTGAGAAAAATCTCTTTGAAGTATTTGGGTAAAATGGAGATAAGGCTTGAGGTTTTTGATTGAATATTACTTCTTTGACACGTTATAGCAATAATTTTGTATGTGTTTCATAAAAAAATATTATTATTATATATAATTAAATACATATTCAATATATTTAATTTACACCATTTGTATACATTAAGTAAATAAAAAAGTATTAATTTTATTGTTCTGTTTTCCAGTAGTCTTGGGCTGTACAATAAGCGAGGATTTTATGCAAACTTTGTTAAGGTTACATATGTATAATTCAAAAATGGAAATCGAACCCAAGATGTCTCATTGTAACTCATTAGGCTTCCAGGGTACCTTAGCGATGCTACTTTAATAATTTAATACTACAAGAAGTTAAATTCAACAGTTAAATAGTTTGGACAATAATCAGACTTTCTTTAATCTTGCATACTCAAGTGAACTTAACTGCCTAAAAGCTATAACATCCTCCTTGACTGGCAACATCTTGATGCCCTTGGTGTATCTAATGTCTATGGACGGCGGTGATTACTTACCATCAGGTAACCTATTTGCTCCTTTGCCTGCTTAAAAAATAAAAAAAATCTACCACACACAGAACAGGATGCAATTTAAATAACCATTAACTGATTGCAGTTAGACGAAATAGCATAGTATATTTTGTATGTGTCTGTTTAAATCCCTGTTATTATAAAGTTAGGCAATAATTTCGGTATGGTAAACGTGGCCAATATGCAACGGTTCGTATGATATGCCAACATGACATAATGATTGTGGGTAATGGCAGAAGGACGACATAAACCACACACTCTCATTACACCTGCCGCAAATTACTTTGCTGGGTTATTCTGCTAAAATAAGTTTTTTTATTTATTTCGGTCTGCTGGTTAGTGCTTCGATCCGCACCCAGAATAAAATTTACTGTGATGAACAGGAATGTTTCTCGTTTTTGGGTGTAATTAAAAATCTATATAAATATGTTTAAAAAAAAGTATGTTTTCCGATCACCATATAAGCTAACGCTTAGTTTGGGATCAGCCCTTTGTGAGTGGTCCCGAGATTTTCCATGAGTGCTTCCGTTCTTCGAAGGGCACGGAAGGCCATCATTCCTGGTTGTTGCCGTTAGATGTCCAATCTTTAAGACTACATGGAAGTCTTTGATTTTTCCGAAACCCACCTTATTGGTAAACCCATTTTTTTTCAAGTTTCAGGCCACCGATTGGTGTTTCCTAAACTTACCTCTACTTTTTTACTCCTTTACTTACAAATCACAATTACATCGCCATTAGAAAATAAATTTATTACAAAATGGTCTAATGTGACCGTCATAGAATTGCCCTCTAAAACTAGCGGCAATATTTTGAAGTGCCTCTCTCGTAATTATAGAATACAGACGCACATGACTTCTGTGTTCCGCATGAATACACGGCCATGTGAATAGGTAGCGTCCGTCATTATCGCATAAATCAGACTCGATTCAACCGGTAATTGAGTCGATATTCGATACCGCATCGATACAGAATCGACTCCCGGTCTATATTAAGGTGTTCGCTCATCTAACGAGGCACATGCCTTGCCTCGTGAGATCGTCATTCTTTGACAAGGTATATGGAGAAAACTGCCTCGACTCTAGCAAGAAAACTAAAACTTTTGTTTGTCATACTACAATAGATGTACAGTATGCTGAGTGCATTTAGTTCAAAGATTTACAATATCTATCCATTCATGTCTCGTGTAACTCACTAAAGCACATTATAATATCAGTATATACTTAAGAGTGCTTTGTCACCTAAGCTTCCCAACTGGTTAATGATGACCTTGCTGTGAAGAGACTCCTTATTCTTGGGTTGATTCGTAGCCTGGGGCAGATATTTATATTGAAGAAAAATATTTGTTCTCGCTTCTTGGGTATTATTTGCGGTCTCTCATCCGCAACAGACGGAATTCTTATAAGAATGTATGCATGTGTTAGCGTTTATTGTATTGTTTGTAACGTTATACATGTAGAATACAGTTCCTCGCATCTTCATAACTGAGACTAATTGCCACAAGGCAATTGCGTGCCTCTACGTTAGATGAATAGCGACCTTTATCACCGTCGATATAATTCCACGTGATATGTGTGATGTGTAATAAATTATTGCAAATTAGAGGTTGCGTGATATAAATCATGTTCACGGTATGTAATGAATATGAAATTGTTGCGTTGTGTAAGGTCGTGTAATTGCATGGGACAAGTAACTGGATGGAGTTAGGTTTTACATAAATATTGCTGGTTGAGCACCTACATCCGTAGCAGTTGAATGACGGAACACTCCAAAACAAAATATAGTTCTACTAATATTATAAATATAAAAGTTTGTGAACATGTTTAGATGTGGTAAACGTCGAACGGATTAAGATGAAACTTTGTACACGGACAAACTACATGCAGGGAATGAACATAGGATTTTATCCCGATTGTACGATCCCCTGGGATGATGTGCATGTTTATATGTACATATGTTAAACGGATTAAAAGGAAACTTGGTACAGAGACAGATTATACTCTAGAATATCATAGGTACTTTGTATGTTACGCGGGCGCAGCCGCGAGCAGAAACTAGTATAAAAATGTAATAATGTAGCAGAAGAGAAGAGAAAGGGAAAGGATAAGTGTTAGAATTAATTGTTTGATTATGAAGCTCGTCATGAGACGCAGGAGAAGAATGCAACAAGAAAAATAAAATAAAACGTAAACATAATTATAGAAATAACTACTTTGCTACAATAAACCAGGGGTCGGTGACCCGCGGCCGAATGCGGCCCGTACGGCAACGCGGTGTGGCTCACGCAGACCCCGTTTATACGTTGACTTGATGTTTCATGTGAACTACCCGACGATGACACAAAAAAAATGTGGCCCGCACCAATATCATTACAACATTTGTCGTCCTCATATAAGAAAAGGTTGCCGACCCTTGTAGTAAACTAACGGTGCAACCAGATTCACAAATACTTGAACACAACCCCTAGCATTATTGTTACTGCTTAAAATTTATAAAGCTTTATACCATTAACTAAAGCACATCGCGTTCTTGACAATACCCTGAAATGACGGTTATAGCTGACCGGTAAAGGCCATCTGTTTGCATCGAGCCCTGAGCAGTGGTCGCACTACATCATTGATCGGAGGAACAGCCCGTTGTAATTGCAGCCTGGGGCTTCGCTGATGACATATTCCTTCTTATATCGCGGTTAGGCATCCAGCACACTGTGAGGTTCTTAAATAGGTAACGAGCACATGAGCTCGTATGGTCAGTGTAGATGTACACGTAAGATACCAGAGGCTCTGATGCATTGCTAACTTAGAAAGGTAATGGTTCTCAAACTAGATAGGACACGACGAGTCCTTTGGCTTAAGCATAAGTAAGAAAAGTGCAGCCAATCCAAGAGGTTTTCACAAAAATTAATAGCAGTACTAACATAATAATTACAATCCGTATCCCTACCATCAAACTTGCCTTCATGCTGCCTTGTCTTCATGTTGCCTTGCCTTCATTTTTCCTTGCCTTGCATCAAGTTGCCTTCTGATATCTTTACCTAAACCTTGGTCTACCGACATAAGTTTGGGATCAATATGCCAGCTGGCCCAAAATGGCCAAAGGCTGGTAGCTGTCGATTTCTTTGCATTTTAATGAACTTTATTTAGTATAATACCCTCGAAGTGTTGCAACAGCAACATCCAGTCGACTGAACTGTCTATTCAAATAGTTGTTAACTGGCGGGTAAGCTGCTCTATGCGAAACCAGCCTACATGTGAACTAGTTTGACGCCACTGTCAATATGTCATTGTGACTAGGAATCCAGTTGCAGGGAAAATTGCTCTAATAAACGCATGCTTTATTAATCACATGCAAGGAGAACGTCCCCGAGGACACAGAATCGATTATAATAATCGATTAACCATACGACCGTATAGAGTTGATTGCCCCTGTTCGAGGAATGTGGAGCTCATAACCAAGACCGGGATGGATGAAGTTATATGTGTGAGTGCAGAATTGATAAAGAAACATATACATGGGCAATAGTTTCGCCAGTTTATGGTACTTGGCGTGAATTAAAGCATTTGGAGCCCGACAGCTTGTATCGATTCCGTAGAATGAACCAAGTTAAGAAACAATAGACGCAGTCGGTACGAGATTGTCTACAAGTGAAAAAAAACAGCATTTCTCTGCTTTCAAGGGCGAGTAAGGTTTACCAGTTCTCGTTGGAGCAGTGTACGGAGTAATCTCTAGGAGGCAGGACACTTGTTCGTTGGTCAATAACCCTATTCACATTAGAGTAGTTTGAAGTAGTATGCTTTGACCCTCCTCAACCATGACGAGACCTTGTGGGTTGTCGAGTGGAAAACAATAGACTAAAAAACGGAAAGAGAACAGTAGAATGTCTTTGCGTTCAAATAGAAGAATTAGGAGACAAAATTCAACCTTGTACAGATGTCTAATTAAAGATAGATAATTAGATATAGATTGGTATAATAACGAGGGCAACAATAACGAAATTAATTGCAAAACACCAGAATTGCTTAAACTTTGCACCGTCAAAATAATCCAATGTATGCACAGCGAAACCGAAAGTGATTGGAACATAAATAAACAGTCCAGTGCCACACTAGTAACATATAGTTAGTCGTATGGCGAGCATTCCAAGCATAATGAGTAGGTACATTCGTAATAAGTATGCCTAGTGCGATTATATCGGGTCACGTTAAGGCGGGGGTCTGTCTTGTTTGGGATTTATTGCTAAGACTTGGATTCTCCAAGGTTGGTCCTTCGGTCAGTTAAAATCATCGCGAAATAATAGAGGATGCTACAGTCTCCAGATTTAGTGACGATGCCTTCAGAGTCCTTTTGGGTTGAGGAATTGTTTATTTAGTTTTTTACTATCAATGCATCTGAATATTTAATGTTATTTTAATGGGAATAAAATAACCCGGAAGTGGTGATAGCCTTGTGGTTAAGAATTCGTCCAATTACTCAGGGAGTCCTGGTTCAAATACCAGGCCGCGCTCTTCTGACTTTTCGGAGTTAAGTGCGTTTTAAAAAATTTAAATGTCACTCGCTATAACGGTGAAGGAAAACATCTTGAGGGAACCTGCATGACGCGAGGTTTGCAAAAACTCAAAGGTGGGTGAAGTCTGCCAATCCGCACTTGGCCAGCGTGGTGGACCCTAATCTTCTCATTCAGAGAATAAACCCTTGCTCAATAGTGAGCCGTGCTGGGTTTAGATGCTGAAAATAACCTTACACTATGTTGACACTGATTCATAAAGCATGTCTTGTGAAAATGGAATTGGGCAAAATACAATGGAAATAAAAAAGTCTACTTCTTCTTACTCAGTATAGACAAATTTAGTTCAAGTTTTGTTTTTGGTCTTTCACCTCAACAGGGATTTTAAATCAAACATCATCTGAGACATCTACTGAAGTTGCATAGTCAAGTACGCTCCCAGTTAATAGCAAAAACCCCATGGGTTGATCCGTAAGTTGTAGTTTCTGGTCTGGAACGTAATAGATATTTCGTCTCACGAGTCAAGCGGACTGGGAGCTAATAAAACATCGAGTACTAGCTATGCTAGTTTAGACGGTAGACAAGATATTTATTGATGAAAATTATAGGTTTTATTGAGAAAAGATACGTCTTAAACAGGTTATTCTATCGTATATTTTTTTTTCGTTTGGTTCTTAAACATTACACGATTGAAATAATAATAAAATATGTGGGAATACGGCTTTTTTCTACATAATAATGCTCGTAACTTTAACAGTGCTGGGACTAGGGCCTGACACAATATGAAACGTCATTTCTGTTGTCTTGTCTGTGTTGCCCAGAGGTCTTTCAGTTGATTTTCTTTTCATAACTCATTATTGCAAATCATTTATTTCATGAAGGACAATACTCTTAATTTTTTTTCCGGAATCTGCCACCGTCTTGGAAAGGTGTCATAATAAAGAGGAGAAGTAACGGCGAAAGCAACTCCGCAGCACGTCTTATCAAAATATACCTTTATTATGTGAATAGATGGCTAGGGGATATAAACCCAAAGGCCACTCAACAATATTTGTTCTATTGTGTTACTTACCTAAGTTATAATCTATAACATTTTTTATGGAGACCAACGCTAAAGCCGCTAGACTTACTACATATTCATAAGGAATATAAGATGTTTTAGTTACCAATTGTTTCCAAAACGAGAACTTCACCTTAACTGCGCAGTTACGTTATATTACATGAGAAGGTTGATATTGTGTCAGCGTTTAAGTGAATTAGTGGTATAAATACCATACTAATTGGAGCTGTTTTTTATTCTCTCAGATCATAGCTCCTATCATTTATACTATAATTATTTAAACAAGATAACAATTTGAAATCGAAAGTAAACTTTGAATTCGAAGCTATTCCATTTATGCTTGTACTTATAAAGACATCAAGTTTACCTACAAACGTCCGCCAAATAGATTGTAATCACATAATTATGGAAAATCCAGTCTATAAAGTGAATTAGCCGCGAAACAAAGTTTAGTATTGATTCCATTAATAATTCACCTAGACTCTAATAGTGGCATATATCAAAGTGTCAGATACCGGACCAATTGGCGTCCGAAAGGTGCGTTCGATATGCGTCCCCACTCGAATTCCATGCCTTTCGCAACAGCCGCTATACTACCCCGCCCTTAGATACCCACCTATTACCGCTCGCTACCGAACAACCTTGAATTTACTATTACTAGCGAACACCGGCCATTACCGGGACAAGAGTGGACGCGAGCATAGCCTCGTCACCAGAGGCTGATATCTCGTCGACAGCTCGAATTACACTGCAAAATTATCCTATTTTCCGTTCAGAAGCCCCGAGCTAATGCTAGCTAACAAACCCGTCTATACGTCATCGGTGTCGAGCATTATTTCCTTTAATAAAACCCATGATAGTCCCGGGGTGCTTTAAAAAACGGTAGTGCTACATCAAACGCGTGCTCCTAGTCGAGTGGCTCTCGTATAAATTCTAATAAGCGTTTAGTCTATGTGGCTCCCGAGGCAACAATGCTCATAATCTCAACTATTACTCCTAGTTTAAAATCCGAGAGACCGGTAGTTGTTTGTGGTATATTTTTAGTTGCCTCCTACACTCGGACTGGTAATAAATCGAGGATCCCGCTTATGCCTTATTTTTTTGTTGTAGTCTTCCATATGTTGTCGTGTTAGTGTTTTAAACGGCGATCAGTCACGGGCAGAAGATAATTCATATACGCTGCCTCAAATAAATCTTTCTTAGATGCATCTTACTGTTTTTGTCTCTTGATATAGATGGTGTCGATAAACTTTTATGAGGCTATTCAGTTAGAGACTTATCTGCATATATGTTGGAACAAAATACGCAGTTAATAAAGATAATAGAGGTACTGCGGAAGCTATCCAAACATCTGTAGCAATATCCCGGTGAAACAGGCGTAATCGCATTTCATATAGGCCGGTCGACCGTGTAAATTTGCTATCGGCAGCGAAGTACGAAGATCGAGAAATGGATAAGATTCTGTGCTGAGTTTAGGTTTATTTACATATAATTGTGTTTTACATTGTCCGGCAGGTTCCTTGAACTCTTGGAGTTAGAGCATAATTTTGAGATTAAATCGTTTGAATTTACTGTGTAAATGGGTACCTAATGCATCATAAGTATGCTAAGTTTGGTCATCTATTTAGAATAACAGGACCAAAACGATGGTTTTAGATTTGTGTATGCGTAATATTTGCACATCTCATTAAACTCCCTCTTATTTATTTCTTTTGTAAGATGGAGTTAAAGCTAAAAGCATTCTCTGCCAGTCAATCTTCTGGCAGTCACAGCACAAGTTGGCGGTTTATTATATGGCCCAAATTTTTCTTGGTATATCTGAGGACTACGACGTGTTGACTGAAAACATATTTTTTACGTTGATGATGAATATGGTGTTAACATAGGTTTATAGGAGGTACCGTAAAAATATTGTTCACCATTTTATATTGTTCAACTTTCGTGTTGCAACTTTAGTGCTATGGCTACAGCGGGAAGGAACGACGAACATGAATGTTTCGCTTCGGAATAATTAGTAACCAGAAAAAAGTAGTTATTGTAACTTAATTGTAATATTTAGACATAAGATGTCGCATTTTATTTGTAGATATTTGTGTCCTCTATAAAATTGAAATTCATCACTTTGTTGTATTGTCAATAATTTTCGTATAGATTTTTTGGTATTACTTTCACAGGTTGATTTACATAATCAAAGTTTTCATACGGTTTCCTGAAGTTTTTGAAAATATTGTATAACCTATGTTCATCAGGTATATTGTACGATTCTAATGGAAAAAGAATTTTTCAAATCGGCCTAGTATTATCGAAGTCTATTCTTCTCAAACAATCAAGTCTTTCCCCATTATAATATAAACACATACAACCAATTCCAATTAAAATAATGCCACATCTGTACAACACCGCTCCGGTACTATTGCGTAAGTCCAACCATGTCCTAGAGGCTGCAATTCTCGCTCGCGTCCGTTGTAATGTGTACAGAATTACAGCTTGCGTTGCAGTGCTTTACGGTTTACGCCTGCTCCAGCTATTGATAAGGCATAACAGCTGTTTATTGGAATCTATGCTGGTATGCCACTATAAAAGATTTGGTTTGTTTTATCAATTTGTGGTTATATTTCCTGTTAGGGTTGCTTGAAGTTTAGTTGTTTGAGAAACGTATCGGTTGTATATGAGTGGAGACGTCTAGTGAAGTGTATTGTAAGGTTTAATTTTAGGAATCTTAATCGTGTCCGGTGTATCTCAATACATTGTACCTAACATGATTTTTACTCGACTTCTAAAAAGGAGGAGGTACTCTATATGTGCGTATTTTTATACACCTATATGTTGCCGTTTTACTGAGCGGACCGATTTTAATAATTCTTTTTTTGATTGAAAGCTGGTGCTTGTCATATAGGACATTTTGAGCAACATCTGACGAGCAGTTTTGAAGTTATATTTCTTTTCATATTTTTGTTTTTGTTTTTTACCTCCTAACTTTGTACTAAGTGCACCGTTTTTGATGAGTCGTTTTTTATTCGAAAGGTATTACTTGTAGTTTCATGTAACTTTTAACGACATCTGATGAGTTGTGTTTAAGTAATTAGCTATTTTCTGTTTTTATTAATATTCGTTATTATATTTTTATTGGTTCCACCGATTTTTATTATTCCTTTTTTAAATAAATGTTAGTACTTGTCACATTCCATGTAATTTGAACGACATCTGATAAGTATTTTTTTTTTATTATTCTTAATAATACATATTTAATTACACATTATTTCATTACGATTGAATTAAACACAAGTAACAGAGACAAGCGGTGATAGCCTAGTAGTTCAGAATTCGGCCTCACTACTGGAAGGTTCCGGGTTCGAATCCTAGGGAGCGCACTTCCGACTTTTTGGAATTATGTGCGTTTTAAACATTTAAATGTCACTCGCTATAACGGTGAAGGAAAACATCGTGAGGAAACCTGCATGCCGG
>DWJZ01000596.1:0-30288 GCA_018249125.1 Asbolis capucinus
TATCTGTAGTTTTAAATTGTATAATTATATCTGTTTATGAATTAAGTTCCCACGAATAAACTATTTTCTTTCTTTCTTTCTTTTTTCTTTATTACCGCCTTACGTCATCGATAGACAATACTTGATTTCCTAAAAGGAGTATTCCTACAAAAATTTGGGAGACATATTTACCTCACCAATCCAGACATTCCCGTTTCCAATTTTATTTCTCATAAAAGACAATTGTCACTTACATGAAAACAATAATAACAAAAGCAAGGTTTTATATTCTAGCATGTCCGGTGCAGGTAGTTGAAAACATATATATTAGTGCGGGTAGGTATTGTAAAATGCAAGATCTTTTTGTAATTTTGGTTGTGGTCAAAACGTTCCCTCCGAGCAATTATATTTTTAAGATTGAAGTTATCTCAAAAGGATAATATAACATCTACTATACATTTTCGTATATTTTTTAATAGCCATCTCTCGCCACTTGACAAAACGTTCAATCCACCTGCTAGTAACGGCGATCGTTAGTCATAACAGAATATTAAATGCAACAGCGAAGTGGTTTCGTATCTAATGTCAGTGGTGGCGGTCGAACAGTCGGCATGGCGCCCGAGTGGAACACGTCACACGATCTCAGATGATGACTGGGGGTAATGAATGTGTACTGTCAAGTAATGCATGCGCCGGGACGACTGGTCCTTCTAATTTATACCGTTGACACGTATTTTCTTTAAATTACGCCAATATTATTTAACTTAATACGTGGCCCCAGTATTGAACTCATATTGAGTCGATGGGCCTCCCTCATTGACATAGCTTGTATTCGACACATACCTCCTACTAATAATTAATCATTGTGTGCCTCTTCACAGCTGGATACCCCATCTGGCCTACCGGCCATCAGCTGTGAGAACTTCTCAAGGTCTTGCGCCAAGTGAAGCAGCTGTTCAACGCTGAGGATTTCGGAACATTGTCGGATGTCGCTCAACCAGGACTTCTTTTTCCTTTCAACTTCGCTTGACAGCTTTTTTCCCATCATAATGAGTTGGAGCAGTTTGTATATCGTATCGCAGAACATGTTCTAGATATTCGACGTTTTTTCACAGAGGTCAATAACTCCCGGTTTTCGATAGCGTGCTGGAGTACTTCAATGTTGATGTTGGAGTCCAACTAATACGAAGCATTATCCGGTAACACTCCATCTCAAAGGCTTCGAGAGGTTTTAGGGTGTCAGCTGTCAATGTCCAAGCTTTGCTTAACTTTGGCACTACTGGCCAAACATAGAAATAAAGTTTTTTACCCTGAGCCTTATGGATGGTTTACGGCTACACAAAATGTTGTCTACCCAGTCTACTAATATTTGTGGGTGTTTTTCTGACGAGGCTGTCAATACAATGTCATCGGAGTATCCTCAATAGGATATTTGATAACATTAAAATTATACTACAAATTATGGTCATCCTGTCAGATAATAGCATAAAAAAGCATATTTCACTTAATTTCACGGTACTTTATGTGTATTTTGCAATGCAAGATTTTGCAAAGCAAATTTCGACAAATTATTTGCATTTCATCTGTAACAGAAACGCTTATGATTGGTCACAACTCTAGTTACGTCTCAGGCCGACTGAATATATGACGTCACATGCCAGGTGTTCGGCGTCATTACAAAAATATGCGTTTTTGGCGCGGTTTTTAAAATTCAAACTTTGCCGTTGATTTTCAAATACAAATAGCTCTTTTTTCCAGAAATATAAACGGAGTATATTCATTATAACATAAAGATTCATCTTATAATATTAATTAAAATTGTCAAATAGCCTGTTGTTCAGGATTTTGCAATAATCTTGACTCCTACTTCTGTGACCCTTACTTACCCTTGATTCAGCGATTGTTCAGGGCAGTCACGTTTAATTACGCTCCAAACAAATTAATGCATAAACAGTATGTAAACGATTAGCCTTTTTGTTGATTTTATGGAACAAACGAAATCTGAACTATGTTTGTAAAAATCAGAGACTAAACACACGTAATTAGTGCACTATTTGATTAAAATAATTAAAAGAGGGTAGCGCAGTGCTCCAACAAAACAAATTCACTACTACCCTAAGCCAAAAGACACAATCATCTATGGGCGGTGACATACAATTACAAAATTCGTCGTAGCAAGTTCTACGTTCGTTGGGGCCTGAGTTCGATCTGCTCGATCGGCAACATTTTTGTTCACATAAAATTCTTGAGCCTAAATAAAATTTATCAAGAATGAAATTTCAATGTTGCAAGAGTAGTACAGACGGCGCTAGGAACTCTCTTATGCGTCAAATGCAAATATTACAATAATGTTCAATATTTATACCCAACAGACTAAAAAACAATTAGGTACATCCGAGTTGAAAAAATCTTGGACGTGTCCTGAGCGCTCAAGTAAGCAACCGAAACAGATTAAACATGGTAACACTCCGATTAGAAATAAGTCAAAAGTACTACGGAGCATGGATAACATAGCGCCACAACGTGGAAGCGAGTCCAGTGCAGTGACATCAGCGCAGTTCCTCCATGGCTTCTGAAGAGCCGCTGTCAGAGGAATCGATTCAAAAGATTGTGGCAGCGGAACTCAATAAATTAAAGATGGAACTACAATCACTTGTGCATAACGGATTCTCTCAGTAAATTCAACTATCAATTAAACGATCCAAAAAACCGAATTTAATAAGTGGCAACCGACCGATCTAAAAAAATATTTTTGAACTCCATCATTTTATTTAAAAAAACAGATTCCATTTTACATCGACGAGTTATAGAAAATTAGAACATCATCAACGTACGCGAAGTCAATTAAATATGCATTACTATGGATCAGTGAAGACCTAAAGAAGACAACGGGTATCCGCTGGATTCAGAAGGCTCAGGCCCGGTCGGAGTGGCGCAAATTGTGGCCTATATCTGATAAATTAATCACTCAAAAACTACTCGTCAAAACTCGCTTAAATATAAATAGGCCTACAGTCATGGCAAGCACCAACTTTGGAAAAAACATTCTGCTGATGACAACCAGGACATCCCCGTAAAAAGTTGGGGTAAACGCACGTTAAAGAATATTATTTTATAATATATATTATAACAATTAATTACTTTCCTTCGTAGTAGATATTCCGGCAGGCTCTTTCATCATACGTACCGCGAAGGACTGGAATAATAAGACAGCGTCAGTGTTTCCGTTCATGTGTCTACAAGTCAACTCGCCGCTTACCATCAGGCACTAGTGGTTAGTGGTAAGCGGCGATGTGGTCTTAGATGGCAAAGCGCACCAATGTAGTAATAGCCTATTCACTCTTGACTTGAAGACACAGTATAAAATATTACAATGACCCAAGCAACTATACTTCATGAGGGTAGAAGAAAAAATAATAATGCCCTGTAATAAAAACTGTTGCAGGGAATCTCTCTTAAACCTGTACTCGGTGTAACTTGATCCGTAATAAATGTAAAACAACCATAGAAATTATGTGGTAGGGCTATACATATGTATATGTATGTATGTTTTGTTCCAACAACCTACGCAATACATGTATCTTAGAAAAATAGTTAAAGTATTAAAATGTTTTATGCTTTTATAATTTATTGATTTGAATTTAATTTTAAATTTAATTTTCTGCATTTGTCATTATGCAAGTAGCATGATTTATAAAGAGAGGAATTTAAAAACCAACATTACTAAAAATAGCACTACTGATAAAACAGGAGAGTTTCACTCTCCGTTTTTGTCAGACGTTGCTAGGTAACGGCATGTTCATCCGGTCATGTTCCTTGTGAGGCAGGTCCCGAGGAGGTTTTAGTGGTAAAAATCCCACATAACCCTTTATTTCTTCCAAAGTGTTGAAGGTTTCCCCCTCGACAACGGTATGTTGGTAAACATTCCAGATCGTATTTGCATCCAGTGTTGTTATAAGTATAATTTGTATATATTTAATCCAGGGGTGAGCAACCTGTTTGAATTAAAGGGCCAATTTTAAATTTGATTCTTGCTAGAGGGTCGCACATAGGTTACCGTTATTTATACTTAATGAAATCTACTTAACGTGTTACAGTTGCTAAGTTTTTATATATTTGCTAAATGTTGGTATCACAACGCTTTTTTATGTTGTATTATTTTATGTTTTGAACCAGTATTTTACCTTGTAAGCATAAAAAAACTAATTTAAAAATGTTTAAAGGGCCGCATGCAGCCCGCGGGCCACGTTTTGCGGGTTACTCACCCCTAATTTCATCTATTACTTTGTCAGTGTACCTATTTCTTAGGCCATCATATAAAAGTTCTCCGACCAAGACTACAGACGGATAGAAGGGCGGTGGCTTCCTAGTTGACTATGGAGCACCACCAGAATATAAAAAGGACTAAACCGATAAAAAATAAATCGTAACCGATAAACCGATCAGTTTTAGATTGACTGTAACAGATTAGTCAGAACAACCGCTGGTCCATAAAGTTATTCTACCTTGTAGCTAGTCTGAGACACCTTGCGTGACCGCCTTCATCATAAAACAATCACATTCCCATCCACTGCCATTGGTCTAATCTGCATCTCTTGTTCATTACAAATGAATAAACATTATACGGTACATACAATTTATTTTATAAAGTTCATTTCGTTGTTCTCTGCTAATTAATTCATAAATTGGGACATTTTTTCCTGGCGACATCTTTTCTATAGGGACGAGTCATTGTGTTTTATTGAACTAGTAGTATACATTTAGTTATTTTCTAATCTGTGAAATAGCATCCAGCATTAGTAGCAAAAATAGCCAACAAACGAGTAAGGAACTGGGGACGGAGCGTTAATTTTTGAATACGGGAAAATTAGATATTCCAGGAGGTGACTCAGAGTATACATCCATACCCATGCTTTTGTGATGAAACTTCGTTAGGATTTTGGATGTCTAGAAAAAGATATTTAATATACATTCAAAATAATTGGATTCTCAAGCGTTTGTTGCCAAAGCCATCAAACAAGTATTGTTTGCTGCATTAAAATTATCTGTTGTTCATTCACTCTGACAGGCTGACCGCTGACTACGCAAACCCTAAAACTTTAACTATTTAACTTTGAACACGTTCCAAGTTACAATTTTTGAAAATGAATATCTTAAAACGGATAAAAACCATAAAATGGCAAAGGTTTGAATGAGCAGACTCTTGAGCTCAGGTAAGTATCTATCTACCTGGCTTCCAGCTTCGTTTGTCGGTTGAGTCAAGGAAAAGGATGGGAACTAGCGAGCTACGACCTTCTTCCTAGAATCAGCCGCCAATCGATCCGTCCTGTTGGCTTTGAGAGCCAATTCTTATGTTTTTCTTCCGTGGAGTTTCAACCCCAGCCTGGCGTTGTTAATGTCCATGGGGATAAGTTAGGTATCATCAAGTGAACGACGAGTCACTTGCACGTCCAAAACAGCAGACATGCTTGTCTGCCTCCTTACGACATAAAAAAATATTGCTAATAAAATATTACGTGATATTGTCCTATCAAACATCCAACTTCTATCTCCCACTAATACAGCATTACACCATCGTCATGATCTGGTTTGATATGGTATAAGAAAAACGAAACTCAACCGCCCATATAGCCTGGCGTCTTGTATCTATCTAAGTGATCAAACAAATTTCGATGGGAAGATGAGTGACTTCTAGTGGTAAAAATTTCATGAGTGCTTCGGAGGGCAAATTTCAAAAACTTTTGCTTTCGACAAAAGTCAAAACACGTTGGAATTAAGAGTCGGAAGCATCACGGCCACGTATCACTCCCAAGTTTATTGATATCATCTCTACTGGTAATCAATTTGAAAATATTTGTATAATGAATTTGCAACATGTGCCTTCCGTCACCTCGCTTATACTTCAAATAATTTAGAGTTTTACTTGAATTGTATCCATAACAATGTATTTTTTTGTTTTTATATGAAACAAACCAGAACACTGATATGTGGTAAATTTATCAGTGACCCTACTAATGTGGTCACAATATATTATGTCATAGATATGATAATTGTAGGAAATACCAATTTCATTATTATTGCATAAGGTTTAATCACCATGTTAAAAAGTTTGTGATAATGCTTGCAGCAAGTGCGTTATACAAGACTGACACAAGTTGCTTCCAGAAGTCATATTTTCTTAACTACAACTTTAGAAGTATCTTTCTTATAGCCATAAAAACTAAGTCAGGTTGCAGTTAGACACTGTTGTAATTAAATTACCTTAGATTTACTGATAAAATATCTTAAAGGAGTATATTATAAAAATGCTTGTCTTAAGCAACAGAAATAAAATAATACTCCTATTCTGAACAACTGATAATTATCATACTAATAATGATGTACTTTGTAACGATTTTCTCAAACATGTACAGTTAATAGTTTCTGGCGTTTTTATAAAATATTATAATTATAGACCATATTTTGTGTTGTCCTTTTAAAATACTATAAACGAAAGATTAAATAATACAGCACAGCATAAACAAATTATGTAGATAAATGTTAATGAAACAATAACAAACGGAAAAACCTGTCAACAATGTAATAAAAACTCATTCTTTGTTACACACAAACACTGGTGTCTTTGTTTGTCTGCTCTAGTAGTAAGCGATGTAAAATAACATGTTAATAATAAATTTATAGATCCTCTAAATACATCATCATCATTGCAAGATATAACTGTCCCACTACAGGGCTCAGGGCTGCCCTTTTAATGTGAGGGGTACTTAGTCTACTACACAAGCCATGATTGAATCAGGAGACTCCGCACATCTTCTATGGAGAACTCTCAGAAGTGCAGGTTTACTCACAACATTTTCCTTCACCATAGCATGTGATAATTGACTTCTGACACCCACATATCTTTGAAAAACCGAGGTGCACACCGCAGGATTCAGACCCAGGACCTCATGTTCGAGACACCATCCTTCAAATCACTAGGCTATCAGTGTTTCACAACTAACCACATACTAATAAAATATTGTACAATGAAAGTTCTACTAACTCAAGTTGATACTCAACATAGAGTAGTTCCATTGCTATCACAGGTATTCAAGCGGCAATGCAGTTTCATTACTGACAAAGTCACCAACTTGGAAATTGACACACAAATCCAAAACACAACGGAGAATATGCAACACGATTGAGTCTTATTAGGGGAACTACTGCCGGTTTGTAATACTAACAGCCCTGGACTGTCTTGTCACAGTATTCACAATAATGTGCTGAAGGGGTACTCACTCGAGTCCGACGGAGAGAAGGTGTTGTCCGATGAGCCGCACGATCTCCTGGTCGGTCTGGCCCATGCGTAGGCCTGGCGGCTGCAGGTCACCGTTGCGCGCGTCACCGTTCAGGTGCGGCGCACCGTTCGCGCACGCCGGGTGCATCGCGGGCGCGGGCGCCGGAGACAGCCTGCGGGTCCGCTTGCGCGGCGGCCGGTGGCCTTCGTCCCCCGACTCACTGGAGGCCAGGCTGGCCCGCTCCGCTGCGCGTGCTCGCGCTCCCCGGATCACGAGCCCCGCCGCATCGGCCTCGGCCCCTCTGCCGCCGCGCAGTGACGTCACGCCCGCTACGCACCACCCGCGCTCAATGGACCATCTCCCTTTGTTCTCTGCACAACGCTTCTCGATTGTTCCCACGATTCACCCTCACAGCTACCTCCCTCACTCAATATCTTCACAAAAACGGTAGAGACAAAACGGAACGTTCGGAATGCAGGTGGATCCGATAGCTACACCTCGGCGTACACAAAAATCAGCTGAATACGAAACGACAGCTGTCTATCTTCACTATGTGCAACATCGCCCTTCTTTCCGACTCCGTTTCGGGTGACGTTCGTGTGTCGTTCGGTCGCACATCGGTTACAATCGTCAGTGTGTGCAATCTATGACCTCAAAATAAAAATATTATGAAAGTGCAAAATGCAAGATCATAAATTCTTTGGTTCTCTTCATGAAAGATTTCAATTTATTCAGTTGTTATAATCTTTTCATACATCACACAGTCACAAAATGTTTCAGAAAATTAAACAACTATTGACTTAAAATGGTATAGTCAGCACTTCAGCATAGTCACAGTCAGACAAACGTAATTCAGTTCAATATTAATATTCAAGTCATCAATGTCATCAGTCACATCTTTGTTTCCGACAAAAGCTTCTTTGTTCTTAGTACTATAAAAACTTTTAAAATAAAATCGTTTTCAAGATTATCTAACTTTATTCAAAAATGTCATTTAACTACACTACACGAGTATATTGTACAGTGTAGGTAGTATCTTTTTGCATACACTCATTTTTTTTTATAACAACAACGTAATGTCAATGTCTGCTTTAGAAAGTTTGACAGCGGACGACAAGTTAATGTCAAAAGGAGGTCGTCGTGCCGTGTGTCATGAAATAAATAAATATGAACGCTTATCAATTTTCCCAAATAATTAATTGAAATACCGTTCAACGCTTATCTAAGTTTGGTATTTGTGGAACATAATTAGTACACAATGATTTATTAAATTCGGATTGATTTGTTTGGATGTTAAAAATTATGGGAATGGAGATGTTTGCATTAAACATTTTAATGCTTTATTTTTTTATCCCCGCTATCAATCTACAGCTTCTGATAAATGTGAGAAATCAGGTAAGTTTATTATTTTTTTTGTTTGTACTTCTTCGCCACTTGCCTGAAAGTTAATACAAGTGACGAATCTTGGGATAGACCCTACATCGTTCCTAATTTTGTCAAATGTAATGTACGATCTATCTGAATCTATGTTTCAGGAAGGAGTGAGTTATTACTTCACGTCTTAATTCAAAAACATTTTCGTCATATATCACTTGTACATTTAAATGAGATTTTTCTTGAGTCTAACATGGGTTTTTAAAGATTCTTTAATTTAATATTTACACTTAACTATTCAAGGATACTATATCAGTATAATATTACCTCTCCACAGTACAGACTATGGAGTGCCTGGTATCATAGCACCAAACTCCTTTAATGAATCAAACTTAAACTTATTTATTGAATTCCAATTGAAAAACCTTCCATGATAAAGATAGTTTGTATGATGTCATACAAAGCTGCGTATTTGCTGGATAATAGCTTACTGCCGTCACTAACTAATAACTAGTGCTCAGTTTCAGTACTTCCCTAAATATGTATGTATGTGGTGTATTGTGCCCTTAAGAGTTAATAGTCTCTAAAATATGTCGGAAAATAATAAGACATTAAGTAATTGCAGGGTGGTGATGTTATGCAAGAGAACATAACAGCTAATGTGTCGGACGACACCATCACGCTAGACTTCCTGAGGCCCGATGGTGTGTTTGTGTCCCAGCTTGTAGACTTCAGCAATGTGAGTTTTTAGTATTGAAGAATACATTAATTACTTTTGCTATCAAATAATTAAATATTTACAACTTTTAAACATCATATTCTTTTCGAAAATTCCAATTCCTCCTGATGGTTCTCTTCTATTTATGTTTTTGTCCTAAAAGAAGTAAAAATTTATATTGTTGAAATGGAAATTTGGACATGTATTTAAAGCAAATGCTTCCTCCACTTCTCTGGAGGGGATTTAGTACACATATTATACAAAGAAGTCCCCTTTTCTATCTGTCTGGACGCAATAAACTCAAAAACGACCAAATAGATTTTTATGCGGTTTTCAACAATAGAAAGAATGAGTCTTTAGGAAGGGTTAGGTATATATTGTACCTTTACGGCGATAAATGTCGAAACGTCTCACCAACTGGGAGCTTTCCACGCAAACGCCGCGTAAACTAGCAAAGATATAGTTGAGTAATGTACTAGGGAATTAAAGATCTATAAAAATGCCACAAGAAAGTGCCAAATGAATAGGTTAGTTAGCTTAGGGATTTAATGCAAATTAAAGTTGCCTTTTACAATATATGAATCAGATGGATAGTTTTTTTACATATTGTCGTCAGAAGTAATTAGCAGCGAAACATTTAAAGCCCTTCGCGGCGAGTCCGTCCCCTTTGCTCCGCATCGCTTGAGAACCTCCTCTATTTTAAAGTACGAAATCCACGCTGGCGAAGTGGAGGGCGGCATATTTAACAATAATATTTAACAATAATATTATCAATACACATATGATTATGGTTGTTTAATTAAGATTACGACATATAATTTCAGGAAGTAGAGGCAATGAAGGTTATAATACCGGGAGAAGAGGAGCTTGGGCAGATAGGCCATCAGACCCTCTGCTTCCTCACTCACGCAGCACAAGCAGACTTTATAGCGCCTGATGCTATGGCAAAACTGAGACAGGTGAGGCGACTTTTGCTTTAGAATTTGTTTTGCCGTTTCTTTATAATAAAGCAATTTACTAAAAGCAGTAGAACCAAAAGACACCAAATTATTACATGTTTTTAATTTCAACTTTATTTAATGAGTAATAAGGGTTTGAGTAGGGATTGGTTTCTCCCAAATATCTACCATGTATAGACAGAAATTATTTATTATACTTTTATTTGTCTAAGTATTGTTATGTGGCGACATTACACAACACGTCATCATGGTCATCACGACGAAAACCAGAATCACGCTATTGGAGTTTTCTGAATTGTTAACATATATACAACTTCGGACTAACAATTGTCGGAGCTCGGCCGCTCCCCAGGCATTACACCTCGCCTGGCGGGAGATCTCCCCCTTGCTAAAATTAGGATATTATAACATGGCATATATTCATATTTTTTTAAATGTTGGTTAGAAAAATCCAGGCACCGTGCGAGTGGCAGAAGAGGACAAGGGTTGGCGGCAGAGCACAGCCACGGCTTGGGCGGGCCGGGCCGCGCGCCGCCTCTCTCCTGCAGCAGCACGCCACTGCGCATCTGCGCGTGACCGCGTATACCTAAGGGCTGCCGATCTCACCAGATGGGCGCCCCGAGCAGGTCCACTATGTTATGCAATATTCAAAGATGCTAATCCGGATTTCATAAACTATACTTGACTAAGCCAAAACACTGGCTCTCAATCTGGCTTAACATGAAATTGCACAGGAAAGAGTGCCTTGTGAGGAAATTACATATAATGTTTACAGATACAGGTGTGAAAATGTGACAACTATCCGATACAGACACATGAACATCATTAATGCCATGGAATTTATGTTTGTCATTTTATTCATTTACCCCACCAATTACCACCAGGTGGCACAGTAGCCAGTCATGAATGTAATAAAAATCAGCTGTCCTCATGCCACTTTTCTTTACTAAACAGGTCTTGAACAGTCATCATATGAAGCGGATGTGACTCCCTTCCCCGAGCACGCGCTTGGTTCGCGCACGGCGGAAGGTACGCCGGCGGTGAGCGTGTGCCTCGCAGAGACTGACCCTGCCAAGGACTGCATGTGTCATTTGGAGGTCAGGCAATTTAAACCATGCTGAAACAGCATCATCTTCAACAGTCACCTCTATATCTATCAATGAGCAATCAACCTTCTCATGAACCTCTATGCTCCACAGAGGTTTTAAAACCAAATCTTTGACTGTAGATTGGTGGACAACACACATGTTGTATCTACAGCAGTTTTAGAAAACAGAGGGAGTGTGTGGCTACCATCCACTCAAGCAATTCACAATTGTGCCAGTAGTTAACTAAAAACAGTTCTTAATATTGCAGTTATATTTGATTAGGTCAGTGCCACACTTAAGTGAAATATTCATTACAGGTTTGTGTGAACTGGTATCCATGTGGATTAAAGTATTGCAAAGGAAAGCCACAGGGAGGCTTAAGCTACCGTTGTGGAATTAAGACTTGCCATCGATGCTACCGATACCACTTCTATGTTCGCCGCCGGGATGCCTGTCTCACTTATATATGACAAAACGCCAGCCCCCAGGGCTTCCTTGATGTTATTCAGTATTTTACAGAACAGCTTTGTCTAATATCCAAGATGGCATATACTGTTATAGTTAGTACTATGATTATTTAATTAACTGTGTAACCTGCTACAATATCCTGTGTACATTCATGTAAATATTTTGTTAAGATGTTTACTACTTTATTTATAAGTGTAAAATATAAAATTGCATTTTGAAATAATGTCTATTTATTTTCTACTTAGAATTATAATTAATTTATTATATTAGTGACACCCAGGGAAGGGTTCATGACGGTTCTTTCTCAAAACAAACTGTATTTTTCGTTCCATATCTTCATTATATATTGCTTTGCATTTTTCGTGGTTTACACGTCTCCTGGTCTGGAACATTAAAATTTACAATAAATTATTTGCTGTCATCCCACCTAAATATAATAAGCACAGAATTTGTGGAAGCTAGTCATGAACAAGTTGAGAACAGTAATCAGGCACTACAATTATTTATTTTCATTTTAATTACGTAGTGAAAAACCTAGCAGAAAACGGATGTGTGTAAATATTGGGAGTAAATATTGATAATAAACGTAAATGTAAACAATCTTCTTTATGAAATAGTTTTGTTAGGTGTTAACTTACCTGGAAGGGTTTTTCATAATATCTAGTGAGTCGGTACTGTCCCAGGATGCCCTCCTTACCCAGAATGCGATTGATAAGGCGGCAAGCGTCGTCCACATTATTGTTTTTTACGAACACCGTACGCGCTATAAACGACGGATGTCGATTGCTTAGTAGGCGAAGCGTTAAAAACATACTGATTTTAATATTTGCTTGTTCAAAATAATCTCAGTATTTATTCATTATTTATAGGTTATTTTGATAGTTCTAATGTCAAAAGTGACAATGACACTGAAAAACAGATTATATCGGTAAATCTATCGCCGATAATATTAATGTCATAGTTAATTAGGTATATAGGGTCATAAGTTTCTTCTAACGACAACTACCCTATCCTACGAATTACAACTATCCTATAAGTATATTAGCAAAAACCCCACAACGATGACAGTCAGTTCGATTGAAAGCCTACCATTCGTTTTTAAGACCTATTCCAATTCCAAATAGAACTTGGCGTTAATACCCATTATTCCATACTTAGTGAGCAATGACTGCTGTATGTCCTTTCTATCCAATATACACATTACTAAAATGTTATGTTTTGGTCTTCACATATCATACAATAGATATTTTTATTCATACTATTCCCGCAAATTTTATACGAGCAATATCTTTTCTACCTTTCTATACAAATATTAAATCATATTATAACTATCAATGGCTATTAAAAATGCGCCGACTTGCATTGACAATACCTATCATTCCTTATGACATTGGAGTTAACAGGATCAGGGTAATCAAACTTCAGAGCTCAGTAATTTGTATTTGTTTACACAATAACATTAATACAGGCATTTAAAATGGGGACCGACTGCGATGTAAAATCATTGATGTCCATATCATCGAAGTCAGAAGTAAGCTCAGCGCCACAGTCTCGGGTCAAGTGGCGAAACGCACCTCTCCACGACCGTTGCACGCAAGCCGATATGGTTAAGATCAAGGAAGCCTTCCAAGCGGCTTACAGGAACAAATTGCTTGCAAATGAATTCAGAGACTTGCTGAGAACTTTATTAAATGTTGAATATGATGACGACGAGTTCAAGATATTGTTTTTGAAGGTAGGTTGATAGTGTTAACGCAGAAACAGAACTATTTATGTGTACAAGATAGACTTAAATAAGTTGTTAATTAATTGTTCTTGCTCCTCAACGGAGAGGAGTGAGCTGTAGGCCTCCTTATTTTCTGAAAGCCCTATGCTCAAGGGCAAGAATTCCATTCATACGAAAAAGTACGATCCCTGTTGTTGAAGTTGTACGGTTGTTGTTGTAGTTGTAACGTTGTGTTTTAGCCAATATAATATTGAATTCAGTTAATTGAACGATAATAACTATTCAGGTAATAAAATACATCTAACTGAAACAACATTGAATTTTGATAACACTCACCACATATTATTATTCATATTAGGTGTAAGTTTTCGTAGCCCGTTAGATTGTAAGCAATAAAGTTAAAAGCGGGCGCGGTAGTCAGCAGGATGGGTGACCGGGAGTGGTAACTATTTCAAGAGCACTTCCTTGTTTTGGAGAGTACGTAAAGCTGTCGGATCTGATTGTTATCGCTAGATAGCAATCGTTAAAGAATAAAAGAAAGAGTGTTGGCAGGTAGATTTTGGGGATTTCGGCCAGCTTGCCGAACACTGGCTCACTGAGTAGAAATAGGTTACTCGTTATACACATTGAACCAGTTATACAATCTGGGAAGGAAGTCTTTAGGCGGCATAAAAACTTGAAACATGGTTTGACCAATAATACTTCCACCAATACGCGTTGGACCAGCATTCCGGAATATGCTATAGACCTCCTCAATATGAAAAGAGACCCGTGCACAATAGCGTCATCAATGGCTTGAAGCCAGGTATAATTTCTGCATTTGCTTTTACTGAAAGATAAACACGACCCGCGACGGAGAGATAGAATGGGACCAACTGGTGTCCCACCTGCTGCTGGGCTACTTCGGCAATGACGCAGAGAGCCAGCGCGAGACGCTGCAGCTGCCTATCATGGGCCTGCCCGTCGTTATGCGCTCCATGCACCGCCAGACCATATCCAGGATTTGTTTTTGTCCAAACGTGGCTAAGGTTTTTTACGTTTAAGCTTCAAATTATTCGTGGGTAGTATGGATTACTAGAATATCACGTTATTCCAAGGAGAAAAAAAAAATCTGTTATCTAAACATTTGGTTCGGCCGGAATCGAACCCGAAGTCCCTCGTTTATTATGTAGCCTACGGGCTGATACATTTATGTTTTCTCCTCATCTGGGCAGTCCCGGGGACTATTAGGGTAATATATCACACAGTATTAACGCTCAGTTGCTTTATTATCAATATCTTCAATGTATTTTTTATCGAAATTTTATTCTCAAAAATCTGAAACAAGTAATGATTGTTATTTATGAGACAGCTACTGGCATAAACTTGTTGGGCACTTACACGCCTAATATCACGTAGACCCCGTGTGTCATCATTTGATGAGGGTCGGTAAGTTAGGCCTTCAGGCAGTATAAAACATCCAACACATCCCACATCAACTCCTGCACCGATCGCCCTTGAGGTACCATCGTACATTATTCTTAGGCCTCCTGAGTTACGAAAAGACATGTGCTCATTAGTAGGACGTAAATGATTTGAAGAAAAGCTATATTTCAAAATTATATACGTCTAGAACCGAACCACGGACCCGATGCAGGGAGTGTACTTGACGGCCAGTCGAGACGGGATGATCAACTGGTGGTCTCTCGATATGACGCTCTTGCGAACTGCCTTCTCTTCTAGTCGTGAGTACCTCTAACAATGGGTTACAAACCAGACAGCTACAGGATTACGTTTGATTTGTATCGTAAAATTTAAGTCAGCTATCTATCTTTCTTACATTCAACGCAGTGGCACATCGCAGAGGTAAATTTCGTCTTGCGTCGTCACAGAGTACTGGATTACGTGGTCGAAGGCTCACAGAAAGCCATTTTTATTAAAACTCTTCTCCGTTACACATCTAAAAATAAAAATAGCAATATCTTAAGAACTCTATCACTACGACAAAATGCAAAAATAATGTTTGGTTAGATTTGAATGTGCGTGAAATACTCCAGAGGCGTGACCTATACGGCACTGTGCCACTATATGATTGACAGTCACTTCAGCTGTTTTTTATTCTCCCTGTGCAGCGCATCTGAAGGTGCGGTCCACGTGGGTGACCGACATGGTGTGCATGCCGGACGTGAATATCGTCGTGACGAGCTCCACGGAGCGCGACCTTCGCTTCTACGACTGTACAGCCAAAACGTTCACTCTGAAAATTGTCATCACCAGCTGGGAGTATATGGTAAGCATGGGACCTGGAACAATAAATCCAGAATTTGTATTTGGGGACGCTGAAACTTTAGAAAATCTAGGCTCTATAATTTCCCGTACTTCAATGTTTAAGCACTTATTCCGATAGGTAAAAGATCCAGTCAATACATGTCTGAGTCGGACGGGAATCGATGGCGGACTTCATATAAGCAGCATATGTACCACAAAATTAAACTATGGGGTCATATAAATTGTTACAAAAAAGAAAGCAAAATTATATTGAATTATTTGTTTTGTTTCATTAAGTGATCATCCTCGATCTTGGATACCAACCAGTAACACAAAATTTAGTTAAAGCATCGCCGCTATTTTGGAAAGAAAGTAAAAGTATTATTCGGTTTGTGTGTTAGATATGTGCAATGCACTACCACTTTGACGAGGACGAGAACGAGAACTGCATCCTGGTGTGCGGCGACGTGGGCGGTTTCGTGCGCGTACTGCTGTTTTCGCCCATAAAGCGCGGCCCCTTCCGCAACCAGCCCGGCCGCGCGCTCATCCAGCTGCGGCACATCGACCTGCAGAGACGAGTGACGCACCTCTAATACTAATCATATATGATTGATAGTACTCGTATTATAATAACCAACTTGCAACTCAAGAGAGAGACTGACAGACCTGTTTGCTTATATACATCCAAATATTCAAATATCTTAGATGTTTTGATAATAAACAGGCAGCTTTAATCAAATCAAATGCATGTGTGCGCCAAAAATATTTTATATACCGAATTACACTTATAACAATTCCCTTTATTTGTAGTAATATGAGAGACTGCTGCTTCAAAGTTTGCGTGAAATAAATCGTACAATCAGTTTTATCTTTAATAGTCGTCCACACAATACGAATTACTTGTTAAAAGATGGTCTGTTTCCAGAAAAGAAGTATGTTTTGCAGCCACACCTGCTGCCGGAGTTACGACTGGTAGAGGGAGCCCGCGCGCACGCCGAGTGGGTGCGCCAGGTTTCGTTCTACGCGTCGCTACACTGCGTCGTGTCGTGCGCAACCTGCCCCGACTCGCTCCTCATGTGTGACCTCGCCGGCTCCAAGACACACAATATGTTTCATGTTGATAAGGTTTCATATCTTCTTAACTACGCAATTAGGCTTGATAAATTTTAGGCAGGTAATCTAAACCTGTATACTTTTAATGGGTTTTCCAGGGAATTCAATGTTTTGCTTTTGACGAGGAAACTCACGTTCTGGTGACTGGCGGACCGGACTGCGTGGTGCGGGTGTGGAGCTCGTTCGTGCCTGCCAAGCCGACGGCTGTATTCCACGGACACCACGCCGGCGTCACGGCAGTCGTGCTACAGAACGGCGGTCAGACTGTCTACTCGCTCTCAAGGGATCGAGCTATCAAGGTTTGGGATGTGCAAGGCCAAAACTGCATTCAGGTACCTTCGTCACTACATTAGTATTAAAAGCTTAGAATTTTATTTTAGCTCATCTGACATTAAATATTATATGATGCTGGATTTTTATGGTTTGTGATTTTTTATGATTTGTGAGCGGCCTACCACATACCGTACCGCACCGATGATCTTAAGATGCTAGGAAATTTTGAACCCTTCCAAACATTACCTTCGCGATATGGATTAATGCGTGACAAAATCAGCTGTAGATATGGGCACTAAGTCTCTTTAAATATACTATACATAATATACCTATCACCAGACCTACATAGACGTTCCACCTCAAATCGGTGAGCGGACCCCGATAACGGCGGTGTATAATCCGGTGACCCGTGAGCTGATCCTGGCTGCCATAAAGATAGCGGTTCTGGTGCTGGACGAGCAGCTAAACCCGCAGCACACGGACGGCTTCACGCACTCGCGCGCCGTCGCCAAGGTGCTCTATAACCCGCTCTTCAAAGTCGTCATCACCTGTGGCATGGACAGCATCATTATAAACTGGGATCCCGTTACTGGTAAGCTATTTGGCACTACCGACCTCGTACAAGTTCAGTGAATCCCGATAAGCCCAGCAATAACAGACACCCTCATTCATGAGCCAGATTCAGCTGGTTTTCGGGAACTATTACTTAGTATCTACGTAGCTATATTTAGCCGAAAACATATCAGTTAAGCTTTTGGTATCGAATACCTACCTACCATCATAATGTAATTGTGATGCAATGTTAGGTAAACGTAATGCAATGGTCCGAGACGCTCACACACGGCTCCTGCACGGCGAGTTAATCCCCGTGGAGATCACGGCGGCCTGCTTCGACCCTGGCTTCCAGCTGCTGCTCACCGGAGCCAGAAATGGAACCCTTAAGGTTTCATGCTTTTTCTATTAAAAATCTGATCTGTCCTACGCCTACCACTTTTGTTATAAACATTTGTTGATATTTCTTTATTAATGTAATTTTGATATAGCTTAAAATTAACATACACAGGTGTGGAATTTCAATACGGGAATTTGTTTGCGTGAAATGGCTATCGAGGATATGTGCGAGGTCACAAACTGCTTCTGGGTAGAAGGAAGGTAGGCATTCATGAGATTCAATTGATTCATATTTACACCTACGGACATAATTGACTGAGTTACAGCAAGAAGAGAGACTTGACGTTGGCGGATGTTAGTGTAAAGTAACGGTGCAGGATCATGGCGGTGGGATGGAACCGGCACGTGACGGAGTTTGAGGAAAGCGGCGCGGGTGGCGGCGCGCTGGCGGCGCGCGGCAAGTCCTGGGAGACGCGTCACACGGACGACGTGCTGGCCGCCGCCTCGCGTATGCCGTTCACACTCGCCACCGCTACCTACAACTCGGAGCTTATCCTCTGGAAGTTGGAAACAGGGCAGCCATATAGGTGATACACTTCTATTTACTTCGGACTTTTCCTCGCATCTTATTTCGTACAAACGAATCTAGCTAAACCTGCTCCGTAAGTGTAGTTCATAACGATCACAGATCAAAACTCGTTATCAAAACCGAAATTCAAGACTGCCACGTGTTTGGTGGTTTGCAACAGGAGATGTAGCCATGCCAATAGGAACCTACTGATAGTAATTAGTCATTTGTGTTGCAGACACCTATACAGACAGATTTCACTAGCGATAGCGTGTCGTTCGCAGGCAGTTCTCCTGCACGGAGCCCATGCTGCGTATAAAGATGACGTACACGAAGCGTCAACCCTCGCCCCCCCAGGCCTCAGGTCCACAGCGACGGCGGTCCTCTGCCATACCGCGAGCCAGGTGACTAGTTATAATCATATTTATGTACATTTAATAAAATTAATCTTATGTATTTACCTTAACAAGTATTCTGTGGTTTCATTTCCCCTAAAGTCATTTCGTTGATTATAATCCGTGGGGTGTGTATGTGTGTCAGCACTGGACACGCCGGCGGGGAGGGGGTGGACTGCGCGGCGGCGGTACGCAAGGCGCGCGCGCGGCGCGTGTCGCGCGTGTCGCTACCGGCCGGCGCGCAGCGCGTGCGGCACCTCGCCGTGCACGCCATGATATTCCTCTCCACGCGCCCGCAGGCCATGGGCGTCGGTAAACACCAACACCGCTGATCAAAATAACTACTATTGCTGTACCCACCTAATCATTATTCGCAGTGAACTAGATAACTCTTAGCCAAGTCTTAACCCTATAGCATTGCGTGGTCATAATACAGATGTGTTTAAATGTAATGTTAACTTGAAGAATCCTGAATGAAAAGCGTGAACACGTCAGAAAAATAAAACGACGTGATAGGAGTCGTATGGCAATGTATTTCTGAAGCAGCGCATTCAAACCATCGACGTAGTAACTAAATAGAAGGACAATCATCTCATAATCGCGTCACTGAAATTGTAATATGAATGTGTGCAAAACTTACAATTGTATTAGTAAATTTTGGTGACGTCAAATGGAATTCTATGCAATGTCGACATGAAAGTTTATAATTCCGTCGTTGTCCTGTTGCTGGCATTTTATTTACTTTTGAAAACATAATTTATCTTTATGGTTAATTTTAATTGCAGAGTTTTGTTTGTACTTTAATAATATTTAATTTCCTCAATAGGAAGTCTTTTAATGTAAGTAAATAGCCCTCTGGTCTGAATTCAAATAAATTAATCCTGATCTGTTAGATTTTGAGACTAATTCTGATAATAAGCCAATTTGAAAATAGATATGACCTGTTGATATTGACCTGGGAAACGTCGGTTGATCGGGATTAACCGGTACAAGCGACAGCAGTCCAACACAGAACACCATACTATTTTTGTTATTACTTAATTATTCAATAAGCTCCTAAAAAGACTAAAGAATTCATAAACATGAGGAGCTTAATTTGACAGGGTTATTTTTAAATCTCAATCAGTGACCGATGGTGATTTGCGTTTCAATATTTCAATATCTTTTTGGCTTGTAGGTTTTACTTAAAGAAGATATTTTTACTCATTCACGATTGTTCGTCTATTTACTTTAGTAATACAATGTATATATGTCTTTGATTCAGACACCAAGCAGATTTCATTAAATTTTGTCGATCAGTAGATGTAGTTTCATGAAGGTATATTATTCATAGTATTAGGAAGGTGATTTAGATCACTGATTCATGACGTGCTCACACGCAGCATCGCTAATGGTGTCCCTGGAAAACGGAAACGTTCAGTGCTGGTCGGACCACCCGGCGGGCGGGTACCAGGGCTCGTTCCTGGCGGTGCACACGGCCGGCGACTACGTGTCGGCCTTCGCCACCGACATCGACAACGACTACCTCTTCACCGGCACCACCGTCGGCTACATCAAGGTGTGGCTCATGACCAACTACCTCAGGAGTGAGAAGGTGAGCATCAAGGATGATTAAGAATTATTACTAAAACACCTTACAAGTTGAATGTACATAGTTAATTTGTTGAAAGTATACTGAAAGGTACTTATTCTAGGATTCAAGTTAACAATGAAATAAATCACTTTCTAGTAGATTTTATCACTACGGTTATTTGTAATTTTCTGTTGTATAAATAGCATAGCAATAGGTTACCTAATGTAACCTACATATCGTTTTATGTCGAAGATGCGCGATATTGTCGACAGCGCTGCAAGACCGTATGTAATGATACGTTTATGATAGAGTGGTAATTTGCACGCGTACTCACAAAGTTCTTTAGTGTTCTGTAGTGTTCTCGTAACCATTTAAATGTGCGTGTGTTGGGGGCAGGTGCACGTGAACATGCCGAAGCTGCGCGTGACGTTCCCGTTCCTGTGGCGCGACCGCATCGAGGGCCGAGCCAAGCGCAGCGTGCGCGAGCAGCCGCTGCCGCTGCTGCTTAACAGCTACCGCGCCCACCTGCGCTGCGTCACCACGCTCAGCTACCTCGACGACTACAAGCTGCTGCTCAGGTTCATTGTGCACCTCTCCCTGTTGATGTTGTTGCATGTTATAGTAACTGTCAACGTTTTATTAGTCGTCGGAAGGTGCCGCAAACGTGTGTAAGTCCACCCACCCGTGTATTACTTCGTTTCTAGCAGGCAACGCGTCACTGATACCTACATTGGTATAGCTAATGTCCATGGACGGTGGACCGGAGTTCACCCATCAACGCGTTTGCCTGCTTTGTAACCACGGAATATCAATTTCACAAAGCCCTTAAGTAAAATTATAAAAAAAACACGGAAGAAACAGAGAAGTGGAAATGGTATACCTGTGGATTAGTATAGGAACCCGGATAGCCGACTTAACACAAGTATCTAAATGACTAATGATATACTTTACCTCTAAGAAACTTAAGGGCCTTACCGGTTCCAAGTTTTATCTTTTAAATACTCTAATAATCTCGATATTTAATTTTGAGAATTAACCGTAAGATCAAGTTATTAACTTTTCTGGCGTCTTAGTACTGTAATCAATTAAAAATTTCAAATGCTTGTTTATATTTGTTTTTCACCTCTTTACATCAATAAAAATTCCGCTGGCGATCTTTTCGTCTAGTGTTCTTCTCAAAACCTGATCTTGACTTGGTAGGCATAACGTGCTGTAGGCTTCGACAAATAACTGTTGATTGAAGATTGTCGTATAAATATTGTATGGATGGGCAAGAAGCAACAAAATGATACATGCATAACACAGATTACTAAATGGATTTCAGAAATTTATACATAATAAGTAGATGAGTCCACAAGTCCACAAATTTTTCGATTTGCTTTAGTCAAAGCAGAGTTTTTCAAACGGACATTGTAATATGTACTACAGTTTTTACTGGGAAAGGGTGTTGTAAATAAACCCAACGAGTCCAGTTTGAAAACTAATTTATTGAAACATAAGCAAAAGGCGTGAATGTGCAAGTTTCGTACATACTGCTAATTTATAATGCGTAGTCGGCACATTTTCTATTTTGAAGTCGTGTACGAGGTTAATGCTCGTAAGGACAATATTTTATTTTCCAATGGTGAACCGCTCTTTTTGGTGTAACTGACTCAAAATTTATTGAAGTAGTCAAAAGGGCCATTCGAAGTGTTCTTGTAGCACGTTTATTGGATCACCATTTAGTGAATTATTTGGAGTTTTCTAATTAGCTATTACAATTTACAATAGCACAACACTATCTATCTAAAAAGCCGTATTGGGGCGGGTGTAGTAGTTCCTTGCCGGCAGGGACGCCGTAGTAACACCCCAGTCTGGTGCTATTAATGTCCCTGGGCGGCGGTGATCACTTACCATCAGGTCACCTTCTGTTCGATTGCCAGCATATAAAACTATCGATATCGATAAATTAGTACCTACATCCCAGATTGAGTAGCAAAGATTGTTTTAGAGAATAATATTAGAGTAACACTGCCGCTTGTAGGGAGTTTAATTGCGAAGTGACTAAGAAGCTTTTAGAATGTAAATTATTATCTTGTGACAAATTTTTATTTTTGAATTTTAATAATTTAAAAATAAATAAATATAATTATATATTAGGGTAACCTATGGTAGAAAACACCTTAATTAGATAAATTATTTCTGGTATCAATATGAAACATAAAACTTGCGCAGTAATGCATATTTACAAAGTGTTTTACAAACATTTGACTCCACGCAATCTACAACCGACGTATCGCAGTGATGTTTAAGCACTGAGTTGTGAACATATGAGATGCGAGTAACCACTCATATCATCTTGTCTCTGTGTCATCCATATTTGTAATCCCTACTTGTATCACAGTAAAATGTGCACTGTCCACCATGAATACATCATACATTGTTTTGGTAAGGAAAGATATAATTATAATAACGAGAGTCAAACGATCTGTAACGTTGAGTGTGTCACAGCGGCAGCTCGGACTACTCCGTGCACGTGTGGCGGCTGACGGGCGAGTACCTGCACACGCTGGGCAGCTTCGTGCCGCTCGACCTCGCCGTCACGCGCTTCCCGCCCGACGTCAAAAAAATCGCCAGCTTCACCACCTTCAAGGTCTGTCCTAATGTTTGGTCGTTACGCAGGCAACTAATGGTTATTTACATCAGCCATTAGTATAGAACTATAATATAGTATATAGATATTTTAGTGTAGCTGGCTACCACCCTCTTGCTGGAGTCGCTTGCTTGCTTGTTTGACCCGGCAAAGGATTCGACGTGCTCATGCTGGGGGCTTGAGAGCCAGTTCTCCTTTTTTTCTGCCCGTTCTTCTGCCTCCGGCCCTGTAGTTGTATATTGTTGGTGTATCCGGGGTCAGTTGCTGTTATTATCGATCCCACTTGCATTAGCGATGTATCATTTAAGCAACCCTTAAAGACTCTTGAGTGCGGCAGTTAGTAGGTACACGACTAACGATTAAAATGAGTAATTGTACGTACTCACAGTATAATTTTATTTGTTATAAACAGACATGCTCATTTTGCATTTTATATCAATCCGTTGCAGTTCAAATTTATATTAAGACAATAAAACAACTAATGTGTAATCAGCGAACAAATGTTTAGGCATATTCTGTACCTACGTTTATAAGTACGTACATAATTTATTTATTTACAGTATGGAGCAATAAAACATTACAGATAAAATCCAATGCGTCTTACAGCTGTTCAATATACTATGTTCCTGCTGTCCTGCAAAGTTCAGGAAGTGGTGTATAAGAAATATCCATACTTGGGTCCCATTCCAATAAGCCGTTGATCAAGGTCAGAGCTCGCTTTACAGGAGATTCCTTCATGAGAATATGTCTGGTCCGTGGTCCCGCAAACTACTTATGATGTCGGGCTCGAACGTAATTATTCGGGCCATATAACGAAAGCAGTTCTAGTATTGAAGGGTTAGATGTTTTGCCTCGAATTAGTACAACAAAATATTCTATTAAAGCGTTGTCATATCGATATTCGAGTGTATGGTAACATAGCATTCCCGTTATAAAAAGGTTTGGATATAGGTGAGGGTACCCTACTGAGTACTCCACACACTCGGAACTACAAATACCTCATACATTTTTTTGGAGCTTCTCCAATATAAGCTTACGCTTTGCTTCATGTGGGCTCCAGATAACTGCGTTTGTTTCAACTATGCTCGTAACTAGACTGTAATATAGCAACCTGATTAGAGTAATACTGTCAAGGTGTCTTGCTTGGTGCAACACAAACCCTATTGTCCTGTAGGCCTTTCCGCATATATACGCAATGTGATCTCAGAATCTCATGTCTCTAAACTAAACACCTAAATATTTTATTGTTGGAGAAGCTGAGATTCCTATATTTTCAAGTAATTATAAGAAATGACGTTCTGAACACTTTGATAATTTATGAATTTTATAATTTAATTCATTAATTTCGTAGTTATCCTCTTTATTGTTTTTATATTCTCGTTGTAAGTGTGTGTGTGTGTGCAGGTGTGGCGCGGCGGCTGGGTGTCGCGCTACGTGCCGGGGCGGGCGGTGGTGGACGCGCTGCGCGATATCACGGCGTTGGAACTGCGCACGCGCACGTTCGGCGCGCCGGCGCCTGAACCGCTGCTGGGTCGCTACCTGGCGCTGCCCGCGCGTCCCGACTACCAGCAGCCACCGCGCCTCGACGACTCGCTTCCCACGGTGCGTGTCCCCAGCCTTCCGCTACTTCGGTCGATCGACGTGAATTTGTATCCATGTTCCAGCGGGGTGACATATACAGATTATTAGTTTCTGCCCATGGCTACCCCCGCGTCATGTTTTCATAAAAGTAGCCTAGTTTTGATTCCAGGTACTATACATAGTTACGTGCACATCAACCCAAAAAACCTACAATCGGAATGAAATCTATCCTATATTCAACTGCCGGTTGCGGTCTACCTGTGTGCCTTGTTTAGCTGTTAGAGGATGAAGAAACGCAAACATCCTCACAATATTTCTCCTTTAGAATATTAGTAAGATTATCTTTTTGCCTCGACTTCGTCCGCGTGTTACACAGAGGAGAGGGTCTCTCTTTAATCCCCAAAGTCAACACCACTACGAGTACATCTAGTGCATGAATTAAAAGCTTCTATATTAAATGCAGCCTATGTGCGTAGTGCCTAAGAATTTGGCCTCCTACTCGAGGGGTTAGAGTTCGAATCCGGGGACGCGCACTTCTAACTTTTCGGAGTTATGTGCGTTTTAAGCATTTAAATGTCACTCGCTTTAACCGTGAAGGAAAACATAGTGAGGAAAACTGCATGCTGAGGAGTTTGCAAAACGGTGTGTGAAGTCTGCCAATGCGCAACGGTACTTGAACAATCCTCTTTTGGTAAAATGATGAAAATGACCATGTAAGCTCTCCCGCAGATTCCGCTGTACTGCCACCTGCGTATGGCGTCCACCCAGCCGGTGCGGCGGCCGCCCACGCCCGAGCTGGTGCGCGCGACCCGCCTGCGCCGCGCGCCGCCCTCACGCAAGCCGCACTTCGACCCGGACTGACATTCACACCACCTTTCCTATTCACTATATCTACCTATTGCAACAATTTTTTATAAAGTTAGATATATTTATTTAAAAAAATACACGTTAAAATATTTTCTAACAATTTCATTGAATCCAGCCTTATAAATAGACTTACAACTACCATACAAATTAACAATCAATGCAAATAGCCATGTAAAACACGGATAAAATGAAGCAGTAGCTAAAACGTACTTATAAATATTAGACATGTTGGGAATATGGTCTGAAATCGAATATCGGTTTCATTTGAACTTGGGCCGTTCGGATTTGCGACTTTGTTTCGTCTCCAGCATAGCACCCAGCGTCTCCTCCAGCATCTGCTGTAGCTGGGCTTGGGCAGAGCGCGCCAGCTCGCAGTCGGTATAGAGCGGGTTGCCCTCCAGCTGCGCACGGAGCAGGCCCGGCCACCGTCCCGTCCTCGCCTGGTACGCCAGCACCTCCGACAGCCTTCTCGCGCTCGTGCAGTCTAAGTCGTTATAGGAAAGGTTTAGGTAGATCAAGCTAAAGTTGCCCACGCAGTTCGTCGTGCCATCGCGCACCATTAGCTCGCTCCACTCGAAAGGTTCCATCCGCGGACCCACCAGCTCAGAAGCGAGCGTCTCCGCGCGAGTCTCCACCGAGTCCATTTGGTTGGTCTTGTCGCCCATCGGGGACACCGCGGTCAACTTCCGAGCGCGAGAGGAGCGCACGCGCCCCGAGTCTACTGCCGGCTCCCCCAGCTCCGTCAGTAGCCGGTAGTACCTCTCGTAAGCGGCCTTGCGCATCTTTAGATACTCAAAGGTGCGCCTCCTCGTGGAGTAGATATCGTCGGCAGATACTGGAAATGGCACCAGTATACGAAATAGGTGCGCCGCCCCGACGCTAGTAATCGCGTTCCCCGCTAGGTTGAGATGGCGTAATGTCCGGTTGGTGCGGAGCATGACAGCGAGCGCGCGCGCTCCCTCGTCTCCGATGAAGTTCGACTCGAGCGAGAGACACACGAGCGTGCGCGATGCCGGTAGAGGGTACGCGAGCCGCGCCGCCAGCGCCACGCACTCCTCATCCCTGAGCTTGCACCGCGCGAGGCTCAGTACGCTCAGGCGCGAGGGCGGCTCTAGCAACAGATGATAGTTGCGGTGCGACACCGGCGAGTCATCCAGGACCATCTCCGCGATTTGCGACAGTGGCAAGAACTTGGCCAGCTCGTATAGACTGGCGCCGTCGAGCGGGCTCCACCGCAGGGTGACCTTCGTGAGCAGCTCGTGGAACGGGACGCAGAGGCGGATGATTTTCAGGAGTAGCCGCGGCACCCACCTGCAGCGGCGGAATAGCAGCTCGACGGGATGGCCAGCAGAGTCGCAACGTAGGTGGAGGACCACCTCGTTTACAGGGTAGGATTCAGTGAAGCTGGGCTCACTTTGCGCGGAGGACTGTCCGGGGTCCAACGCTTGCTGTGTTATATTTCGCTTAGATTTTCCTCCCTTGTCGCCCGCCTTGCTCACGTACTCGTCTGTTGGGAAATACAAATATCATCGAGGAGCTCGATCGTCAGGAGGTCCGAACCGGGAGGAAAGGAGCGAAGGAGTACTGACCTATCGTTTCCAGCAGGATCCGGAGTCGAAAAGGCGCCTCCAGCTGGCGACACGCGAAGGGCAGGAAGGCGGCCAGGTCGGTCGGCTTGGGCCTATACGTGCTAACTTCTAAGTTGTCAAACCCTTGTTCCATTCTTTACATACAAATGATGTGCATAAAAGTTATAAAAATCTGTTCATGTATGATGTACAAGTTTGTTTTTGAAGTTCTGTCATGTTAACTTTTTAATTCTAAAATGTACCCTTGTGGTCTGTGATATACTAGCTGATCTGTATGTTACGAGTACATTAGGTCGGTGGGACCATAGAGCACTTTTATATATGGGGCTGAGCTGTCTATCAATCGACAACCACTGGAAACTGATCATTGTTTCGTACGCCGCTAAAATTAAGCTGACGGGGATTGGTAAGGCTGGGGTATATTTACAGAAAATGCCTAAGCATTTTTGGCACTTCTTTCACCAATTTTTGTGTACATAAAATAGACACGATTAAAAATCTAGCCATATTCTTATTAATATTAGTGCGCCGTGGCCATTTAAACTTAAATTTAGGATATTGTTTCCGTATAAAATGTTTTATTCGTCTTCAGAAACTAAGATTAAATCCAACTTTCATTGGTATCGCTAGAGAAGGACTCCGCGCTGGAGTGCTGGTCTCCAGGATCTCCCCCACTGGGCATAGCAATAAAATAAAACAACAACACTGCGCGTCGGTAATATTTATTTTATTCAACTGAAACTGATTGTAATGATATGAAGGCAATACTAATAATCATTATAACGTACTATTGCAACATAAATATTGCGGAACATGACAAGTAGATGTCAAGTGTAGGAGCTAGGAGCGGATGCACTTGGAGCCACACTGAGCTGGCAGGAGTCGAGCACCGAGAAGCCGGCTGCCGTGGTCACATGACCAAATGCGACCGGCCAATCGAACAGACGGTTTGCGTCGATACAATACAAAATGTATGAAAAAAATCATTAGCTTGCAGTCGCGCCCAGTTGCTGCCACTATGTGGCTCAATGTGCGCCCACGCTAATTATTGTATTAAATTGCTACTCGCTATGGTTACAAAACTGACAGAAGGCTACATGTTGATTACTTTGTGTGTATCTGTGTGAGTTCTAGAGCGCGGGTTCCTTCTTGGCACCGCTGAGCACGACAAAGGCGGAGTGAGTGTCGCGTTGCTTCTGCTGTAGCATGTGCAGCGTGCCCAGCGGCGTGTCCGTCGAGCTCATCTTCTTCATCAGCTGCAACCGACACAACAAACGTCATCCACTTTAACACCAAACTTACTAATATTTTAGTGTCATCGGCTCGTGTTGAATATTTGCCAATCTAAATTGTAGGTAACGCTGAATGATCTTTTCAGTACTTTTTACGAGAAGCAGTAACAAACAACCACCAATCCGTTTTCACAAAATTTTCATATTTATAATATTGGTATGACAGGATAAAATAGGATACTGACCCCCTCCTGCACCTGCTTCTTGATCCGCTTCTCCTGCTTGTTCTTGCCGGGCCCCTTGCCGTGGAACTTGTGCGAGAGGTATCGGAAGGCCTCCTTAGGGCAGAGCGCGCGGCCCTCGTCGTCCACATACTCCAGCTTGATGTTGGGCCGGAAGTGTGTTTTCTCGCGGAACTCGGTGAGCGGCCCGCCGTGCCCGTGTCCGTGGCCGCGCTCGCGCTCGCGCCGCCCGTACTTGTCGTCGTCGCTGCGACACACAGACTATACTTTAAAGGATGGATCGTTCTAGGTAATATTTTTACGCGCACAGATATTTGCAGAGGTGGGATTACCTTATTCTACATTAATGAAAGTCAGATTACAAAATTGGACTGCATAATGCCACGGTACTTTTTTATGTTATAAGCAGGCAAACCAGCGGATGAGACCAGTGCTCGTAAACATTAATAACGCCAGACTGAGGTGTCACTAATGTATTCCCAGCTAAGGAATGAGTACCAGTGCCAGACTCGAACGATCAGGGAACACAAATAAAAATGGGAAGCAGAATATCATTGAAGAACTAGGATGAATGGACGTTCCGATAAGACTCCAGGCATACCAGCAACTTACTGGGAGCAGTACGTACTGGAGTACGGATGAAAGGAGAAGAATGGCAAGAAAATGATAATGGATGTAGTCGGTAGTCACCCTTGTGTTTTGTCGTCGATGGAGTATACGGCCTGCGGCAGCGGCGTGCGGCGCGGCGGCGGGGCGGGCGCGGGCGCGGCGCCGGCCCGCTCCAGGTAGCCCTTGCTCAGCGCCAGCCGGAGCGCGCCCGCCACGCCCGCGCCCAGCGCCGGCTCCGCCTCCAGACCCGCGCCGCCCTCTGCGCACACACACATACACGCACTGTTACTATTGCCATACCTATTACAGTACCTCAATATATAATTGTACATAAATTGAATGTACTATATTACTAGTAATCGATTCTATCGAAGTGCACATCACATCAGCATCACTCAAATTCCTATTAAAACTTATTCTAGTTACCCTGAGTCTCGAACTCTTACTTAGCAATCAAGTGTTATTTTATTCCCATGGGAATTATCCCATGCCATTGAAATTGCATCATTAAATGGCAATTGGGCACAATTGTAGATACACTTACTTACTTTTAGGATACTTTTATTCTTGGACAATAGTTATAGTCCTGCGGGATCACAGCAAAAAATTAATAATTTATATGTATCTCAGAACAAAGTCCGCTTAGTCAGGCAGTTGAATGAATATAAGAGCGAGGTGTGTGGTACCGGCGGCGAGGTCGGCGGGGCGGTCGCTGTTGACGTCGACGCGGCTCCAGGCGCCCGCGTTGCTCTCGGGCTCCGGCTCACCCTCAGCCTGCGAGCTTTCCAGCTCCTGGGAAAGCACAAATAAAATCAAATTTTTTTAAATTCATGTAGGTACTATCAATACACCTAATAAATAACACACTATAAACACTAGCATCTCAA